>VZTT01066248.1:0-18638 GCA_013400855.1 Buphagus erythrorhynchus
TGTCATCTTCCTCTCTGCAGGTCAGTTCCTCTCCTCCACTCTGAGGCATCACAGAAAGCTGCTGCATCCTTTCTGGTGGCAGCATAAACAGCCTTTTCAGACACATCCTTCTGGGCTACGGCAGCTTGCCAAGCAGCAGCAGGATTCTGAGCAGCAGCAGCAGGAGCAGTCCAAGCAGCAGCAGCCAGAGCAGCAGCAGCAGGACTCTGAGCAGCAGCAGCAGGAGCAGCACAAGCAGCAGNAGCAGCAGGAGCAGTCCAAGCAGCAGCAGCCCAAGCAGCAGCAGCAGGATTCTGAGCAGCAGCAGCAGGAGCAGTCCAAGCAGCAGCAGCCCCAGCAGCAGCAGCAGCCCAAGCAGCAGGACCGCTCTGAGAAGCTACGCCGCTCGGAGCAAAAGCATCTCTCTCTGCAGTATGTCAGTTCTTCCCCGGAAATCTTCCCAGATGTCATCCGTGACCTGCCACCGTTCTCCATCAACCCCTACCATGGCATCATCCCTCCTGGCCAAAAACAGATCTTTCATGTGCTGTTCTCCCCAAAGTACGCGGGGCAGTTTAGGACCACCACGCTGTTCAGGTGGGAAACGTCTACGTATTTGCCAACTCACGCTTCTGATGGGTATCACTGAGTCACAGGGTGGAACAGGGTGGAAGGGACCACAGTAAGTCATCTGGTCCCACTTCCCTGCTCAAACAGAGCACATGGCACAGGGCTGTGTCCAGAGGGCTCTGGAATAATTCCAATGAGGGACACTCCACACCCTCTCTGGGCAACCTGTCACCTGCACAGGAAAGTTCTTCTGCAGGTTCAGGTGGAATTTCCTGTTCAGGTTCTGCCCATTGCCTCTTGTCCTATCGCTGGGCATCACCAAGCACAGCCTGGTTCATCCCCTAATACCCTCCCTTCAGTCTCTCTGAATGGAATGGGGAGGTGGGCCTGGAGACAGGCAGCCCCCGAGAGGCAGCGAAACACCCAGGGGAGCACAGAAAGATCATCACCTGGCCTTGGTAGGGAGACACTGAGAAAAGACACTGTATGAAACATTAAGCTCCTGGAGGGCTGCAAAATCCATAACGAGAGATCCAGGGACCAGCCAGTCCCTAGCTCTGCTTCCTTTTGGGACAAGCAAGGCCTGCTTCTCTACATGGAGCCCCGTGTGCTGTAGTTGGTCCCTACGCACTTAGCTGGTCAAGTTCCTGCCCTGGCACCTCTGCAGCCTCCATGCGGCAAGTGCAGTTGCTTAATTTGCTGCTCACTGCTTGCACAGAGAGAGGATGCAACACTGTGTGCTCTCAAGGACATAGAAAAGCAGCTGGCTGGAAATGTTCATCTGGCTAATACCAGCCCCTTTCCTCCTAGGACTCCTAACCTGAAGCCGGCTCTGAAGAAGGCAGAGGTGATTGTGAAAGGCAGAGCCCAGGAGCAGGAGTGTCTTGACAAACCAAAACGCTCTGCGTTACGGCAGACAGTGGGGAAAGCAGAAAAGAGAAAGCCAGCAGAAAGCCAGGGACTCAAGAAGTGGGTACACTGGAAGCCAACACTTGAGTGACAGCATTTGTGTCAGCTGCAGCATCCGGCAGGAGCCAGCAACATCGTGTCTTCTGCTGATGATGGTCTCCCACCCTTCACCAGAGACCCCTGCAGCTACCCTTCCAAGCTCCACTGAACACCTTCATCTTAATTACCTGTGTTAATTAACTAATTGTTAATTAATTGTTAATTAAGCATAGGCAATAAATTGTTAATTGTCAGCTTGTCTTGGTTGGAAAGACAGGTGTCTGCGGGACCTCTCTGGAATGGAGAATGTGACTGCCTTCCCTCCAAATTATTATAACTTTGAAATTAAGGGGCTTTCAGCTATGGGAAAGCTATGGGAAAAGGAGTAGCAGTTTTTTACTAGTACATATAATAAGGCAAACAACAACAGCAGCAGCAACAACAAACAGAACCAGATACCCAACCACAGCCTTCTCTCGGCTGCCAGCACTTTCCCTTTGGTGTAGTTCGGGTCACAGCCGGGCAGGGAAGGGAGGCAAATAATGAATAAAGGCAAATAATGAGTTGGAGGAGGACTATGGACAGCAACGCGAGCTGACAAATCAGGAACTTTTAAATAGACTGAATTTAACACTGACCTAATAAAAGACTGATTAATCTTATTTATAATTGCTTTGCAAAAGGAGTCAGTTTATGCTGACCAGACAGGATAATTAAATCAAGTGCTTCAGCAAAAAAGGAGAATAAAAGGAAAGGATTGCGAGAGATGAGGTGATATTTTGCTGAAGCCAAAAGGTTATTAGGTTAAAGAATGAAAATTGTTGTTTCTATGTGTTGTTGTTTAGATTGTTTGGATTTGTTCTGGTTGGTTTGTTGAGTGTGGCCGTGAGCTGGGAGAGGGGTGGGGTTGAAGAAGTAACTAAAAAAAAAGTGGGATGAGAGGGGAGGGGACTGTAAATTTGCAGATGACATCAAGCTGGGAGCATGTATCAATCTGTTGGAGGGTAGGAGGGCTCTGCAGGGGACCTGGACAGGCTGGATAGAGTCCAACAACATGAAGTTTAACAAGTCCAAGTGCTGAGTCCTGCATCACAGTAATTTATTACATTTTCTCAAAAGAATTACTTAGCTCCAGGTAGAAACTTTCAGTCAGTGGTGAATCCAGCTTAATAATGGATTCGTTTTCCTTCTCAAAGTGGAGCAAAGGCTCAAAGCAGTATCATTGTCATCTTAATGAAGACAGCCAGCCCTACTTTCTGTTTAGAGTTACTGATCACCCCCATTCCTTTACTGCTTCCATTAGACAGGGAGAATTTAGAGAGTTCATCTCCCTTTAGCCTTTCAGAAGCGATAACAGACATGCATTTCATTTTCCTGCAATCCGACCCTGCCACAACAGGCAAAAGCTTGCGAGCCTTCCTCACCTCTTTGTCCTACTGCTACCACCCCACCAGCCCAAGAAACAACAAAAACCACCCAAACAAAAGGAAGGCTGTAAAAATGACTCCACTCTGGAGCTAACTGCATTTCAGAAGAGTTTAATTTAATACATGTTTATACAATTATACAATATAGGAAGCACAAGGGGTTTAAAACTGTATGTATGCAAGGATACATCTTGACCTTACCTGGATCTTTTACTTTTGCAACCTACAGAAGGCAGATAAAATAGTATTTATAAGCCAGCCTACATTCATTAGATGCAAATAGCTCACCTCTGTTTTTGCATCACAAGGTAAGGTGGAAAGACAAGCAACTAGATTTGCTTCAACAAGCACCTGGCAAATGTTGCACATAAAACAGATTACCTCCTCTCCATCAGCTATGGAAAATAACCCAGTAACATCCCTCCAAACCTTAAAAGCCACTCCCGGAGAAGTGCAGATCTGTCAATGTGTGTGTTCAGCAGCACTGGAGCACGTGGCTGGCACGGTCAGTAGACCAGGCAGCCTCGGCGGCACTTATCCTTTGGAACGCAGGGCCCAAAGGCCAGAGGGGAGAAGTGCGCATTGTTGGTGTCCTGTGGAAACCAAAGCCCACAGCAGCAGCTGAGGCCGTGAGGACTTGGGGCTGTCCTGGCCTAATTCAGCTCCCCCCCACCCTCCTCTCTCAGATCAGCCGTGTATGATTTACAGCTCATTTATCAGAGCTCCACTTTGAAGTCTTAGCAAGCACTCCAGATCAGCCCACATATAAAAAGGAAAGAACATTATCAAAAATTTAAAGTGAAAAGGGGGGGGAGGGTGTGTTTGTGTGTGAAGAAGGCAACAGTCTAAAGATGAAACAGCAGCTGCATTCTTCGGTGGGAGGGCTGGGGACTCCCGAGGGAGAAAATGGGGCACGGCTCAGGTACCAGTGATCCGGCGGCGCGGGTGGCTCCGGGCAGACCCCGAGGCGAGGAGGGTCCGCACTGCTGAGGGACGGGATCGCCGAGCTGAGAGGTGGGAGAGCCGGGCTGAGAGGGAGAGGATCGCCGGGCTGAGGGAAGGGATGGCCGGGCTGAGGGGCAGCGGCGGCCCCGCCGAGCTGAGGGCAGCGCCCGGCCCGGCCCCTCAGGGCGCGGCCGCCCTCGGACTCGGGACAGCGCTGAGCCTTCCCCTCAGCCCGGCGGGAAGCGCTTGGAATCATCAGGGGTGGAAGAGATCTTTAAGGCCATCCAGTTCAACGTCAGCCCAGCACTGCCACTGCAAACCCTAAACCAATAAACCATTTCCCAGTGTCAGATCCAGAGGCCTCTTTAACACCTCCAGGGATGGCAACTCTACCACCTCTCTGGCCAACTTGTTCCTAGGCCTGAACACCTGAACAATGACAATTTTTTTTCTAAAATCTAACCTGAATTTCCTCTCTCAGCGTGAGGCCAGTTCCTCTGGTTCTCACTGCAGGCCCAGCAGAAGAGACCGACCCACCTCACTGCACGCTCCTGTCAGGGAGCTGGAGAGAGCCCTGAGGCCCCTCCTGAGCCTCTGCTCCAGACTGAACAAACCCAGCTCCCTCAGCTACTCCTCACGGGACATTTTCCCAACCCTTCATGAGCCTTGTTGCCCTTCTCTGGACACACTCCAGCCCCTCCATGTCCTTTTTCAAATGAGGGGCCCAGAGCTGGACGCAGCACTCAAGCACACACACTGGCCTCAGCAGTGCCCAGCACAGAGGGGCAGGCACTGCCCTGCTCCTGCTGCCCACACTGCTGCTGATACAGCCCAGGTGCCATTGGCCTCTTGCCCACCTGGACACACCTGGGCTCACGCTGAGGCGACTGCTGACCTGCAGGATGTGGCACTTGGCCTTGTGGAACCTCACACCGCTGTCCTTGGCCCATGGATCGAAGTCTATCCAAGTCCCACTGCAGAACCTTCCCATCCTCCAGCAGATCCACACTCCCACCCAACTGGGAGTCTGCAAATTTACTGAGGCTGCTCTCAATCCCCACATCCAGATCATCGATTAAAGTGTTAACCAGGACCAGCCCCAAAACAGAGCCCTGGGGAACACATTTCAACACAGCTCAGTTTGCATACTCTGCAGTAGGAGGCTGCAGTGCCCCCACAGCAGGAAGAGCTGCCATCCCGTGGCACTGGCCACACACATGGGTGCAGGAAAAAACCCCTTCACTAGACGAATGCAGCTGACAGAACCCAGCTTTCAGGCACACACTCCTTTTCCCTAATGACTCTGAACTCAATACATGCTATTTCACCTTCCAGCTCTTTGCACCATTGGATCCTCAGACCATCAGAGCTCCATCAGCCTCTCTCACCTTTCTGCACCTTCTCCCCACTCAAGCTGATGAGCAGCTTTTATAAGAAAAAATGCAGTTCTGCTGCCAGCAAGGTGAGCCAATTTGTAAATGCAACTTACCCTGCCAAAGACAGCTACTGCCTTTTTCTTTCAGAGGTGAGTCAGAAAATTGTAGATTTAAAAAAATTGTCAGGATATAGTATGATTTTATTTTTCCTCAGGAAACAACAACAACAAGAAAAAGAAGATAATTACAAATAGTTTAACTTTAATTAGGTAATACAGAGCAGAACAGTCCAGTCAGTGGCAGAACACCACAGTATTTACAGAACTGTAAATACTGTTAAAACTGTAAATACAGCAGCAGCAGTGCCTGGAGGCATTGAATGCAAGAGGTTATCCTACAGCTGGAAAGTTGCTGAAGTCTGTGACATTCCACTGTAAATAAAGGTGTTATTAAAAATGACAAACTGCCCTGTAATGACTTTAATAACTTCTTGTGCAGCAGCTCCTGCAAAGGAGAAGGAAAAACAGAAGGCAGTTAGCAGGTCATATTTAAACAACAGGAAAATAATGATATTTATCTAGAAGTCTCTACACTGGAATTATTTCAGGAGAGCCTGAAAAATATCCTAGGAGGCAAAATTGCCTTTCAGTACTTCACATTATAAAAGATCAGAGAGCTGCTACTTCAAAAGTTAGCTTTGCATACACTTTCTCTCTATGTACATACACACAGAATAAAAATGGGTGAGCGGACAGACCCATGCAAGTTGTGACCTCTGTCAACTGAGAAGCTGAGTTTAAAAAAAAATCATGTAAAACTTAACTGCAAAATAAACTGAAGGGTCACTTCAGTGTGATCCCTCTTAGTTTTCCTGTAGTATGAAACATTCTGTAATTTATTGAGAAATTACCTTTATGAATTTTTCTAAAGAATGATACATACCAAGTTTTTGAATCAGACAAAAATTCCTACATAAGCAGAATATACAATACATAATTATCTTCAGCACTGCATGAAGCCAAATAAAGTTAACTGATATATCAGTTTTGAGCATCCATTAAAACATATCTGCAGGTTGAATGAAGGTAAGAAACCAAGGCTTATATTTCATAGATCTTTAACATAAGTGTACTATGTTAAAAGAAGATGTGTACTGCACTAATTTTAAAATTATAGTAATTATCACTTTCCTTTTAAAAAAAATTAAGCCCCTTTCCAGCATTTCATTTCTAAGCTTGAAGAGTTGATGTACTGAGATTGTTTTTGAAGTTTATTTTACTGATTATAACCCTTGCTGCACCCACTTACTCTGGTATGTACTGTAGGAGGTCACATTTGGAGAATGAAGGGGAGGATTGTGCCCTAATGCCATCTCTGACTGCAGCCTGTGATTGCAGCTTTTGCTCTGAGAGTCCAGAGGAATTAAGGCAGCAGAGCTCTGGCTGGGCAGGCTGCTGTCTGTGTGGCCCTGGAGTGTCACCCTTACCTCCCATGAAGGCAGCAACAGCGTGTGGCTCTGCAGCTCCGTAGCGACAACTGCACAGGAAAGGAACAGTCACAACCTGCTTGGCAGTTTTACCAACAAAGCCACACCCCAAATAGAACACTTACAACTCGTGCACATAGTCATCTTTCACCACTACAGACAGCCCATGTTCTTGGAGGAAACCAGTAAGGCATGATTTTAACTTTCCAATATCATCTTCCACCTGGTAGTTGTAGACACCTGGAAAATAAATCAGCTGTTTCATCACACAACTGTAACCCCACAGTCAAAGTTAATGGGTTTAAATGGCAGTCTCAATATTTTGTTTTCCTAAAAAGTTTCTAAGCCAATTAATGTGTTATTAGCACTAGACTAATAATTATTGAATATTCTGTTGATGCTTCTCATGATAGACAAATTACTGTGTAGCTGAACTGATTCATAATCCACACAACCCGTTAATGATACTAATTCAGATAAATTCCTTAAGTTCCCAAAGAAAAAAACTCTCATTTTAATTTTCACATTTGTAAAGCTGTATTACTATGGAAACAAAACCACAGCTAATGTATTTGCAGTAACTACTGGATCTTTATATTTCTTTTGATGATGTGAAGTAACTGGTATTAACATACCTGGGTATCTGCCATGCTGCTTGTAAAACCTATTGACAGCTCTCAGCATCAAGTACAGCACTATTTCACTGTCTGGGTTATCCATATGGGAAACTGAAAGCAGCAAGAAAACTGGTTAGCTGGTGCAGATGGAATGGAAAAAGCAAGGTTTTTAATTCCCTGAAAACAAACTGTAAAATCTGCAGTAGAAAGAAACCTTAATGAATACAGCCTGTGACAGAATCTTAATCAAACAACTGTCAGATATACAATTTTGCCTCCAAAGTTTATGACAAAACCATATTATATGTATTTAATATAAACTATTTAGTGAAGAAACTCACATTTCAATTCTGGCAGCTGCCTAACCCATTTAAATGGGTTCTCCCTAGTTATAATTTTAGGATTTGAAACAAGATGCTTTAAGCATTACGTGTAATGACTGTAATTATAAAACAAGTCTTAAATCCCTCAGCACACAGCTCAATAGTCTTTGTAAATATTAGCTGCTACTTATATCCCATTGCACATTACCAACTAATTCAAGGAGCCTTCACTGAAATGATAAATATTACAAGACGTATGTATACATAAAATATATACGTATTTTGTCCAAAATATTCAGAGGACTTGTTTAACCTAATTTCAACATACTTTGATAAATAAGTATTTCAGGCCTTTTTTTTTTTTTTATTTATGCAGGCTCAAAAAAAAAAAAGGCAATATGAAACCCAAAAGCAGTATTAAGTAACTAGCTGGTTAGTTCACATCCTAGAGATAAGCAGAAAGGGGTCAAGATAATTATTTAATTATTTTCATTTGGTCAGGTTAAAGCACCTTTTCAGCTGTCAGAAATAACTGAGGTATAGAAAAGAGAAGTTTGAAGAAAACAGTGTTTTATATAGAGTACTACAAGTAAAATCCACAAGAAAACAAAAGCTGAAACAAACATCAATCTGTAAGGTAATTTTTGAAATTTCAAAATCAAATTAAATTCAACATTCTAGACCTAAAAACTCCATATCTCCAGTTGAGAGATATATTCCTTACAACAAGAATTCACTTAAATTCACCGAAGACACTGTGACATTCCAAATGAAAAAACTGCATAGTGCAACAGAACATGTAGCTTACATTTCCTTTTCCTCAGCAAACCATTCCAAGCTGGAAATGCAGTGAGGTTTGTGGCAAGCAGCAGTACTTACTGATTGCATCCTTGCTGCAGGAGTTGGGGCTGTGCTCCTCAGCCAGGGACCGGCAGCGCACCACGCGCAGGAAAGCGGCGTTGCTGCCTGGGCATGGGGACAAGGAGACATTGGGTCACCAGTGCCACCACTCACTGCAGCTGTCTCACCGGGAAAGGCTACAACTTAACAGCACTGCACTGAACACTTCCCTGTTTCTTCTCAGCTTGCAGTAATAAAAGTCTGTTTAACTACCTTTAGGTCTATGGTCAGGAGAGTTTTAGGGAAATACTTTGTGCTCATGTGGAATCTCCACCTATCTGCCAGGTTAATGTTACAGCTACACCAGACCAATTCATCAATCATAGCCAAAATGTTTCCCTCTTCCAGGCTGCAAATTATCATGGTTCTTTCAGTTTTCCACTACATCTCACACTGCCGCCTCACATGTTCTCAATTAATATTTTAACAGCACACCTATGAGCTGGAAAAGGTGGTTTTCCAGCATCATTGCTATGAACCAACCCAGGGTGCAGCTACAAGCCAGCACTGAAAAAGGAGCAACTGGGAGGTTCTCCAATGCTTTACCAATGCAGGGCAGCACACTCTTCACTGTGTGCTTACAGGGGAGTTTACAGCAGTGAGGAGCCTCAGCCAGGCTGCTGCTGGACATGTGTACACATCCAGGACAGACACAGCCTGAAGTGTCATCAACTGGGTTACAGCTTCTCAGACTACCTCAAGTCTGCAGAGCCCACACTCTGAAACCAGTACCCCAGCATGGGCGAGAGTGCTCAGGTATTCATCACAGAAAGCAGAGGGCAGATGCTCCCTGTTGTTTGGAGTGAAAAAATACATAATTTTAAAGCCAACCTTTACAGACTCACTCCTGAGAGATGCTGAACATCTGCTACTTCTCATGGAAATGAGGGATGCACATCACTTAGTAGTTACTTGAAAAATTCAAATATTGACTTACTGCTTAATAACTACATGATCATTCAAAAGTTTTTGATTATTTGATCATGTGCATAAACCCAGAAGAGAATTCAAGCATACTCACAAAGCAATTTCAGTTCTCTCTCTGAAAAAGACTCAGGTGCCTAAAAGAGAGAATATACTCAGTCCACACAATGGCCAGAGAATTCCTGCTTTCACATATGTATTAATATATTGTGAAGTAACAGTTACTAATGTACCAAAAAAAAGTGTCTTAAATTATAAGTACTATACACCTGTACACATCTTACTTTAATATCATCAAACCAAATTGATAAATAAAGCAGATGCTTCACAGATACTTCATTCCATTAGAAGAACGGCCATAGGTTTGCACTCACCTTGCCCAAGGACTGTAACAATTTAGCAGCATGGTTCCCCACAGCAGCAATATCCTTCTTTGCTTTTTCACGGTATCTGGTAATAATGAAGAAGTAAATAATTATAGCAGAAAGCCATCGATTCCACATTGAAGGCTATCTTTTTTTTTGTTTGTTTGTTTGTTTTACATTATAAAGACAAAATACAAGCCAAATGAATGGAAGTGAACTCCCTCAAGGAGTTGTCTACTTACACATTTTGCAATTTGATGAATTTACTGGAGTCTGCAATCAAATCAGGAATGGTGCCCCGGACAGGCAAGCTTCCTTGCCCTTCATTTGCCACAAATTCCTTTAAAGCTCGAACCAAAATCCAAAAGGAAGATGACTACAAATGCACAGGAAACAGTCACGTACATAGATATTATTTACAATGCTTTTTCTACATTTAAGTCTTACTCTTAACTACTCATACCTGCTCTGTGAGTTTTAGGCAGCAATCATCATTAAAAAGCTCTTCAATGCCTCTTGGAACCTATGAAAATAAATAAATTTGGTTTGTAATTCCTTGACTTTTGATTTCTTGAATTATCTCAACACTCATTATATAGGTGAGCCAAACTAACTCCAAGTGACTCCAAGTGACCTCAGAGTTTCATGGCAAATCTCTGAATCCAACACAGTCAGTGCTGCTCAGACATATTTCAAACAGCAGCTCTGCCCAAGAGCAAGGCAATGCTTCTGAGCAAGATCAATGTCGCAAACAAAATCTCACCTGACTTCCATCTTTGACAGAGAAGATTTAAAAAACTGCAGCAGCAGCCATCCCAACTGCCCACCCTGCCTGCTGGGGCAGAGCAGCCAAAAGGCCGGGGAAGGGGAATGGGGCTAAAAAAAATCAGTGTTTTAGTCAGAATCCTTAACTGCTGCAAGTCAGTCTGGCACATAAACTCAAATAAATATTAATATCCTGGGCATGTCTTGTAGTGGCTTGGATGACACCACTAAGTTTTACCTGCTGCTTTCTTGGAAGACTTAACATGACCATCCAAGCAAGGATCAGCACAGTTCAAAACAACAGAACATAATCTAGGAAGAATCACAGAATATGCTTTTGCCCCATGTAGCCTTTGCAATTTACCCCAGATGAGAAACTAAAGAAATCAGAGCTCAGTATTAAACCACGAGTTACTAGGTCAGGATTATTTAAGAAACAATGAAAACATCACTTCTAACACTTTTAAGCTTGACCAGTTTATGAAGGGAATTTTGTAGTAAGTTTCTTCAAGAGGAAAAAAGTGAATTTATTGTATCAGGAGTCCCATGCAGCCCTTCATTTCTGCAGAGAGTGACTACTACAGCCCATGGCTTCAATACAGCACAATTTCAGTAAATGCTCTCAGTCTCTCTCCCAGCAGTGTATTTAAATCAGCATCAGCCACACCTCTCACTGCTAAACCCTTGCAAACCTAGCACTTCACACAGTTTTTTACAGACTGAACTTTAGAAGTCAGACAAGAACTCACTGATGCACTCTGGTTGCTGACTCATTCTAGACTTGAATTCAAGTCTGCAGGAGGGAAATGCAGATTTCTTGCAAGAGCAAGGGAGTAAGAGAATTTCCATAAGCTGCACTGCCAGCTAGTCTAGGTCTACTTAACTACATAATTTCAGTTCTAACATTGTACTAAGCCTGTTTTAGCTAAATACAAATTTTCAAATGGAATTTCTGTCCTAAAACGGAATAATATATTCTGAGAAAATGAGGCAGTTGAAATTGCTTCAGTTTTATCACAGAAATGTTTATTTTACCTCTGTACGATTTAATGCTGTGTTCACATTTTTTATAGCTTCTTCAAAGTTTTCCTCATCTTCTGGGGTCCCATTTTCATTCTTTAAGATACCTTATTGAAAAAAAAAATTAAAATGCACAACTGTTTGAATTACATTTCATAATTTTTGTCTTACTAACAGATAGACTGCCTTTAGATGTATCCGTGGCATAACAGCTACCAGCAAAAAAATGAAAAATAGATCACAAGAAAAAAGATCAGATGTAATTATGAAGCTAACTTCATCTAAATTCTGCATATGATTCATTTTCCTGTGATGTTAAGTAGAAGTTACTTAGCACAAAAGCACCAGTTAATTTCTGTAAGAAGGAGATAATCAAGTTTCATAAGCACTAAATTAACAATTCTCCTTCCCATGCCAGTCATGTTTTGCTGGGTTTTTTTGATCAAATTTGGCAAACATTTATGCATCCACAGAGCAAGCCAGCCCAAGAAAGGGCCTCTGCTAAAATCTGACATAACCAAAGGTAATTACTATGTATCAGATCTATTCCCTATCAAAACCTGGGGTTAAGGATCACTCCAAATTTGCACACAGGCCACCTTAAGTGAGGAAATACCAAAAATTCAGTCAATGGTGTTTTTCTACAATCATTTAAGACAATGCATATAGATCTTTAAAATGCCACATGAATTTTAGCACCCTGAAAAGGTACTGAACTGAAAGCCCTGCATAAATGAAGTCATTCACACACTGGTTACAGGGCAGTCAGTGCTGCAGAACCTGGCCATGCAGAGATGAAGGATTACCAAGTGTCTGATGGGTCAATGGACACACCAAATACTTGCAGAATAACAATTCCAGTGTCAAAAGCCATTTGCTTTCCTCTTTGACACATTTTAAACAGGATTTTCTCTTAAGGCCTTTGTTCCCACCCAAATCAAAACACATTCTGGATCTTAGGATAAAATACTGACAACAAACATTTATAAGCAAGTCTGGCATCTTAAGATTCACCTGTACAAAACAATTACTTAGCAGAAGAATCATACAGTATATACCATCAGATCCTTCATAAATTAAACCTGAGAGAATTTGGGATTACTTTTCAGATACCACCTTGTATCTACTTCTGCCAGTAGGAATAAGGGACCCCTGGGACATGGATTACCTTGCCGAATCAATTCTTTGAAGGCTTCTTTCTCTTTGTAACTCTTAGGCAACTGTTCACTTTTCTAAATTTAAAAAACACAAAGAGATTTTTGTCTTTAAAATACCTACTACTGAGCCCACTGTGTTCAGACTGCTGAACTCCAGCAGTCTGTCATTGCTCACACATTCACTTGTATTTCAATTAGTAATTTTTTTTTATGATTCCACCTTGGTTTTTTGTATGTTACACACTGCCAAATAATTAACTGCTTCAGAAAAGACAGACCAATAATAGTAATAATGCAGTTTTGCAACATACCTCATTGAACCATTTTGTGAGATACTTGGCTACAATCACAATCCATGGAGTGTGGCTGTGGTCCTGGAATTGAACAGTGAACAAATCATTGTCAGATTGAGAAAAGATAAAAAATAGGAAACAAATTAAAAACCTATTTTCAACGTAAACTCCAAATAGCCCTTGCACTACTCTAAAGACACGGGACATGTTCTACATTTTGACTCAGCCATAATGTTCTTTACCTACTATAAAATAAATTATCAAATTATTATTACTTTATTTTAAAAAAGGGTGAGCCAAGTTCTCCAGTATTTTTCTGGAGTGGAACTCATGCTATGCAGAAACATCCACAGTGTAAAGCTCTGCAGCAGTAGGTAAACATAAAAATTAAAAAACTAATTCCAAAAGAGGGTGTGGGGGGGTATTCAATCTAACAAAAGATCAAGCTGTCCAATAATACTCCTTGCTTCCCAAGACTCACACCTGTTTAAGATTTAAATAGACTGGAACATTTGGGGCAGAGGCAAAAATAATTCCTCGTGACTGAGTCTAGTGTTGGTTCTGCTCAGATGAGACTTGGCACCAGAGTCATCTGCCAAGAGCCATTTTCACAGAATCCCTGTGCTGTATCTGTACCTGTGCTGGGGAACACAGTGCAAACACATACCAACCTTTTTGTCCATATGCTCCAAGTCATAATCCTGAACATGTTCTGTCAGTTCTGGAAATGGTTTGTCCAGTCTCAGATCTTCTAACATATTGTCAGGGTGAGATTCAACAACTGTGAAAAAATGACACAATGCATTTACCAGCTTTATGTCTGGCCTTCAGAACAGAGCTACACAAATACAGGATCACCTGCTACTTTCACTGCTTGATTCTCAAAGTAAGTGTTCTGTGTAAGTCACCCATACTGTCAGGATAATCCCCAGTTTTACTATTTGTTGCAGTTCATAATCCCCATGCATTCCTCAAAGAATGCAAACTACCTAAGACTTAACAAATACTAAATATATCACAAGATAAAAAAAGACAAAAAAAAAAACCCAAAATGACATAAGTCACTGAAGCTTTAAATCTTCCAGAGAAGTCCTTATCTCAGCAAATCCTCTAACCTGTATGTTCTTTAATCACAACTCTCATGTAACCAACCAGCCCGTAAGTCCTGCAGACCAGCAGAGGAATGCTGGAATTCCACAGAACTTCAGCCAGGCGCAGCAATGTACTGTAAGGAAAAACATGCTTTTTTCAGATCTACAGAAGACAACAGTTAACTATAAAGTTAACTCCTACACCAGTTACTTGTAAAAGAGTTCTCTCAGAAAACTTCTCTAATATCATCATGATCCTAAGCACATAAGGTGATTAATTTCATACAGGAATTTACAGTAAGTTGGAAAAATATTCATCCATTATCTTACTTACGTCTCATTCCACCCTCCCAAATGCTCCAAGTATCAAATAAAAAGCTTAAATGAGTTGTGAGACAGAGAAATAAAGAATTAGATCCATGTTCTGCAGAGTCCTAACTTTCAGAAGAGGCAGTTCCCATCAGAGGTACAAAAAGGTCTCTAGAAAATGCCATCATTGGCTGTAATTTTCCTGCACAATGACACAGTTCTATTCTGCTTAAGTTTTTCTGCAAGGAAGTGCCTGTGCATAAATGCATACACACACACTTTATATATGTATGTATATAAACCTGCTTTTACAACTGAATGAAAACAGGGAATTCAACCTTAGGTAGTTCTTACCTTTCCGGTAGTTGTGTTGCAACCACTAAGTTAAACCGATTAAAAAAGGAAGGGTCATTGTCTAAAAGCTTTTCTGGACTCTAAACAGGGGGAAAAATGTATGTCAGGAAACACTGAAAATTTCTGAGTACAGAGCAAGTCTGCTGAATATAAAGTGTTAAGTGAAAGTTATAAAATTAAGATGAAGTTACAAAATAACATTTGAAATACATTAACTGATTTTTGGTGTGAAATACATATAAATGATTTAACTTAAGAGCATCTTCCTCAAATGCTGTTTTATCCTGAATCTATTTAAATTGCAACATCACAAAGCAACACAGAGCTGTTATTTCACATTTTTATCACACTGTATAACACACACATAGTACTAAGTTAGGAAGACAAACCTCTTCAACAAAGTTTCCAGAAACATCACTATTCAATTCCTGCAAGAGCTCCATGGCACTCTGGGCACGATTCTGTTTCAGAGCAATCAAAATTAAATGTAGTTTACACAGTGTATCAGTACTACATAATGCCACATGCTAACAATGCCAAACCAAGCAGCAACAACAAAACAGCCCCAGGAAACACCCCACAACAAAGCTCATTATAAGCTAAGGCTCCTTACTCCAAGCCTTGCTCATCTGAAGCAAAAATGAATCCCGTAATAGCAGTTTGAGAGCATGTAATACTGTTTTAAAAAGATAAATTGTGAGACAGCTATTTCCTAATTTCCAGTTTCATTACAGAATTTCCAGGAGTTATCTAAGCTTCTCATACTCTCTGTTTTTCTGATTTTTTTCCCCCATTCACCTCTCTACTCCTAGCTTTACTCCTTCAACCACAATGGTCTTCTACCTTATCCTTCCATAGATTTTAACCATAAGCTCTTAATTTTTTCTGTTCAATCTCACCACAACTGAGTTTATCTTCTCACTTATGAGCAACTAAAAAGTAAACATGGGGAATTCTGTTAAAGAATAAACAGACTTTAACCTATACACATATGCTTTTAGCATTATTCATAATATCACATTTAAATACTCAACATTTCCATGCTTACAATACATGTAAACTGACATTTATTATTTCCTTACCTGACCAATATGGCTTTTTTGTAGGAAGAAACTGAAAAGAAGACAAGAGAGTTACATGTAAACTTTTATTCTGAAGAAAAAACAGTACTGAAGTCACATTTTGTTCGCAGAATATGTTGCTGACTCATACACAACAAACCGTTAAATATGCTTTTTCCCACCACTGTTGTATTTTCCTCAGAAACAGTTTCTTAATAAAGCTTTTCAATGCCCAAACCATAAATCTGAAATATAAGACATACAAAACTTCTCTAGAAGACAGGATCATGCTGCAGGTTCTTTCTCACCAGGCTAATCAAAGACTCACTAGCACCGATTTCCTCATATAATGGAATATCCTTCCCCCTCACATAACCTCTGTAGGCATCTATGTGCACTGTAACAGAACTTGATCAATAATTAGTAGGCAAATTATTTGTACAGGATTTGCAAACAGTTTCTTACCCTTTTCCCTGCTGCACAGCGCTGTTCCAAGCTACGAAAGCTAGTAAATGTTTAGCAGTCACAGTTGCAAAATGACTAATGAAAATTAAGTCATCTGCATCACCAGAATTAGGGAAAACATATTGAACTACACTGAAACACAAGCACTGTCATAACTCAAGACTACATCAAACAAGTTAATTTTCAATATTTTTATATTGAATAGATCATTGTTCTTATAAACCTCACGTGTGAAGCAAAAAGACCTGTACGGTCCAAACTCAGCAAGTACAATAACTTAGCAGCTAATATCAAAATGACCATGCACACTGTCTGTCACCAACCTCCAAACCCACAGAAGACCTGGAGAAACACAGAGAGGCTTTTAAAAGAATTTTACAGGACTTCTTAGCAAATATAGAGATGGAACTACCTATGAAACTCTGTCACTTGTCAATTTGTAACTGAAATCAATAAAAAAACCTACTTATTTCCAACATCTTCTCCAGAGACTCGATTCCCATCGACAATTGTAAACGAACCAATACCTTTTGGGGGAAAAAACCTCTTATGAATAACTTGGCATCATCAAGCTATCAGATAGATCATAAAGAAATATCTACTGACCTGGCAGCACCAAGTTTTTGAGTATTTCAGTTCCTGTTGCTGTTGCATTTATCACACAAACATGGGCAGATTCCAATGCTTCTTGGCCATGGTCACCCCACAGTCTGTATTGAGAAGGAAACCAAAACACAGCAAAGTTATTTAACTTCAAATTGTAAAGCCAATATAAACAAATAACCAAAAAAAAAAAAAAAGACAAATAGAGGACAGGCATGCTACTGTGTATTCACTGCTGAGGACCTAAATAGCACTAACCAAAATAAGCATCCTTAAGGGAATTTACTGTGAAAACTCTGAGACTTTCCAAAGAGCAGTTTCCCTGACATTTCATTTTCTCCAACTTTACACCATATGCATGCACACACCTCTTTCTCTTGGAACATACTTTAACTTTTTTAAAAGCAGCACGCGTTAAAACAGTCCTTGCCCAGACTTTGTCCTAATGCAGAACATTCTCTTTTCCCTAACTTTTATTATAAATAATAGGACTTTATATATATTTTTAAAAATTTCTCATACAAAACACTGAAACACATCGGAGACAGAAATCAGTCTTGCTGAATCTGGTACTTCAGACCCCTAGAAAACAGCACTGAGGCTGAGATCAGGCTGGGAGAGTCTGGGTCACACGTCCTGCTGATTTCACTGGGTTGGTAACTCATAGAATTTTTAGGGTTGGAAGGAACTTCTGGAGGTCACCCAGTCCAAGCCCTGCCCAGCCAGGGTCACCTGGAGGAGATGACACAGGAGTGTGTCCAGGTAGGTTTGGAATGTCCCAGAGAGGGAGATTCCACAGCCTCCCTGGGCATCTGCTCCAGGACTCTGCCCCCTCCAGGAAAACAAGTTCTTCCTCATGTTGAAATTAAACTTTTTGTGTTTAAGTTTGTGGCCATTGCTCCTTGCCCTGCTGCTGGGCACTACTCAAAAGAGTCTGGCACTACCCTCTTACACCCACTTTGGAGGTATTTCTATGCATTGATGAGATCACCTCACAGTCTTCTCTGCTCTGGGCTAAGCAGATCCAGCTCCCAGTCTCTCCTCACCAGAGATGCTCCAGACCCCAAATCCTCTCTGTGCCCTCCACAGGACCCTCTCCAGTGGCTCCTTGTCTTTCCTATACTGAGGAGCCCAGGACTCTAAACTGCTGAGCTGTACAAAGCTGTAGAGGGAACAGCAGAGTGGTATCACCACTGCTGAGCCCTTAACTCACACGTGTCCATATGGAAACTTAACAGCCACACTGCAGACAGACACCCCTGACCCCGGTGCCATTACCCTTCCCTGGTAACTCGATCTTTTCCGCCCTTTCACAGAACCCCAGGTTGGGTGAGGATGGAGGGGCCCCAGGGGCTGCTTTGGTGCCACCTCCCTGCTCCAGCAGGGCCATCCCAGAGCACAAGGCACAGCAGTGTGTCCATGTGGCTCTGCAATATCCCCGGGGAGGAGACTGCACAGCCTCTCTGCACACTCTGCTCAGGGCTGGGCACTGCCCAGGGCAGAAGTTGTGCCTCCTGTGCAGGGGCAGTTCCTGGGCTCAGCCCCTGCCCGTGGCTCTGGTGCCATTGCTGGGCCTGGAGCAGAGCCTGGGACTGCTCTGAGCCTGCTGCACACAGGGACACACAGGGACAGACAGACAGGGACACCCAGGGACAGACAG
>VZTT01066248.1:19010-32300 GCA_013400855.1 Buphagus erythrorhynchus
CTGAGGAGCGGCCCGGGCCGCGCTGCCGTGCCCGGGGTGAGCGCTGGGACTGGCGGCTTCTCTGCCGCTCTCCGCCGTGGCTGACAGCAGCACCTGCGCTGCTGGAGACTCGAAGCCTGCAGGGTCGACAGCTCCCGGAATTCTCTCCCTCGCTCGCACCCACCCCGTGCTGATCAGTGCCGCCCCTGCCCTTCCCTGTGCCGCGCCTGGGGACACCCTCCACACCCTTTGCCGCCACGTGAGGCCTCAGGGAGAACGGCATTAAACCAGGCCTTCTCCACATCAAATCATTTAGCCCTAATAATGGTCACAATCGGAGTAAACTGCCCCCAGCAGCTTTCCTCCGCATCTCAACCCACCCATTCTTTAAAGCAATGTTACTCCTCTGCTCAGGGTCCATTATCCACAGCCTGAACAGAGAACACAAAAAATAGTAGGGCCACAAAAAATACTTCACATGAGCACTCCATGCCCAACCATCGGGAATCCAGCCCTCATGGGAACCCCATTCCTAGCAGAATTCCACTCAAAAAGAGCTCATGGAGGGTTTAATCACGTTCTACCCATGCCTTGGTACGTAAAATGTAGAGTATGTAAAATTTAGTTAAGAAATTATGTTCTTTGCTGTATGATCGTTGTAACTTCCAAGCCTAATCAACAAGGAGGGAGATTTAATCCATGAAATAGAGCAGCCAACAAGCTCTAAGTGATGTCCAGCTGTTGGAAACACAAATTCCTGGTCAGCAGAATTGCCTTGTTGAGGTTTGGGGCTGGACATGCCCCAGTGATCTCAGCCCCGGGGAGGTCAACAAAGCTCAGGAAGGATTTCCACCGATACACGAGGAATGCAGAATTCATGGGCTACGAGGAGAACATTTGCCAGAACCCCAAGATAAGGAAGAAACAAATAAAGGCAACTCAGCAACTGTGTGGAATCAGCTCCAAGTGGGTAAAGGGGAATTGTGGCAGGGGCAGATCAGGAGCACCAACTCATGGAGCACCCACACAGGAAAGCACCGAGCCAAAGGAGAAGGACAGAGCGCGGCAGTAATTGGCATGAGAAGTGAGACACTCATTAACTGATAGAGAATACTAATTAATAATAGAACTATGTAACCTGTAGCCAATAAACATTCATGCCTTTGTTTGCTAAAATACATAAATAGGAAAAAGTATGGATAGTTAGGCTGCTTGATTTGTGGAACACCACTGAGCACGAGGCTTGGCAACTCTGACATAAACAATCAATATCTCTCTCAAGTGTGTATTTACTGGCCGTTGCACAGTAATGGATCCAATTTGTCTGGAAAACAGCGCCATTCCCAGAATTTATGTTCAAAATGGACCTTTCTCTGCATCTCTGGATGCACTTTCTGTATGGACTTTTGAGGCATTTTCAGGCAGACTGTGGCAGAAGCCCTGACCTGCAGTCAGGAAAATCCGGTAGGATATATTTTGCAGAAATGCACATTATAGTAGTTATTCCTGCTTAGTATGGAGACAAGAACATGTGAAATCTGTTGTGTCTATGTGCTTCAGTTATGAAGATCTTTCCATATAGGATCAGCATTGGTTGGACCTTGGTAGATATGAAAAATGACACTCACTTTTTAAAATTTCAAAGGTTTATTAAACCTTAGCAAAACACAACAGAAGACTGAATAAGGAGAAGAGGGAGCTCTGAGACTCCCCATAGCTCACAGCTACATGCTTGTACTTGTTTACAAAATGGATGCATTGCTTTTTATACCCTCCCAAAGTCTCATCAGTCAACTCTTTCTCTGCCGTTCATTGGTGGATATTACTTTCTTATATCTTGATTGGTGGTAGGGTGTTGTTACGCCACATCTAGTAACAAGCCAGCCCTCTCCAAATGCCCCGAAGCTATTACAAGGGGGAGGGCAAAGAGGACTATGGGAAGATATATTTCAATAACATAACTATACATCCACAAAATTTACCTTAAACATACACACAATATTCATCCTTTAATTGTGAGAGCCAACCATTGCATTACTCATCTATAACAAGTGTACAAAAAAGGAGAAAACTTCCACATCTTAAAAAATTTCAACCAACATTTCTGGCACTAACTTTCAACAGCAAAAGAGAGGTAGGTCCTTAAATACTTGCATCGTTCACACTGATTTGTTAGTTCATATAAAGTCCATTATTCTTTAATCTGTCTCTCTTCAGTAACTTTAGTTTTCTGTATATCTGCTGGAATGATGCCCACAGCAGTGCTTTATATGTGCCGTGCTTTATATTATATGGAGTGGTTTACATCTTGCAGCTGATGTACTATAAAACAGTGCTTTCTCTTTTGTTTCCCATACACAGCATCTCCAGGAAAGTTCATTTTTCAGGCTTTGTGTTTTCTGTGCCACAGTAAATCCTTCCTTTTGCTGTCATTTCAGTGACCATTGCTGTGTTTCAGGGACATTCTGTTTTCCCAAAATCAAAAGCAGTCTCCTGGCCTTGCTGTCTGCTACACTGCTTAATCTGGACAAACCATAAATTGCAATAATTAGTATTTCAGGCTTAGTTCCAGAATGTATCTCCCATACCAAGTATAAGGCAGCCAAGTGTGTATAGTTTTAAAATTCAAAAATAAGTAATAAAAAATTATATATGAAGGTGTTGGGAGTTAGGTTTTCTTTCCTATTGTTCCTTTTTACCTATAGAATTTTTCCCATGAGTTGCTGGGAAACGCTGACTGTTGGTACTTATGGGTACTTCAGAAAACAAAGGGTTGGCTGGGCCAAGGTAAAAGGGGGGGGGGGGGGCAACTGCTAGTTTCTTTGCTCTTTGGCTTCAGAAGGGAATGCTCAAGTTGCTGCTCTTCTTCTTCTTCTTCTTCTTCTTCTTCTTCTTCTTCTTCTTCTTCTTCTTCTTCTTCTTCTTCTTCTTCTTCTTCTTCTTCTTCTTCTTCTTCTTCTTCTTCTTCTTCTTCTTCTTCTTCTTCTTCTTCTTCTTCTTCTTCTTCTTCTTCTTCTTCTTCTTCTTCTTCTTCTTCTTCTTCTTCTTCTTCTTCTTCTTCTTCTTCTTCTTCTTCTTCTTCTTCTTCTTCTTCTTCTTCTTCTTCTTCTTCTTCTTCTTCTTCTTCTTCTTCTTCTTCTTCTTCTTCTTCTTCTTCTTCTTCTTCTTCTTCTTCTTCTTCTTCTTCTTCTTCTTCTTCTTCTTCTTCTTCTTCTTCTTCTTCTTCTTCTTCTTCTTCTTCTTCTTCTTCTTCTTCTTCTTCTTCTTCTTCTTCTTCTTCTTCTTCTTCTTCTTCTTCTTCTTCTTCTTCTTCTTCTTCTTCTTCTTCTTCTTCTTCTTCTTCTTCTTCTTCTTCTTCTTCTTCTTCTTCTTCTTCTTCTTCTTCTTCTTCTTCTTCTTCTTCTTCTTCTTCTTCTTCTTCTTCTTCTTCTTCTTCTTCTTCTTCTTCTTCTTCTTCTTCTTCTTCTTCTTCTTCTTCTTCTTCTTCTTCTTCTTCTCCTTCTTCTTCTCCTTCTTCTCCTTCTTCTTCTCCTTCTTCTTCTTCTTCCCCCCCTTGTCCCCCTTCCCCTGCTCAGAGCCAGCCATCACTGTCCCAGCCTCGCCACTCCTCCAGCCTGCTCTGGGTTTCTCTGTGATGTAGCCCCGCACCCCCTTCCCTGCCGGAATGTCCAGCAATTCCAGTCACTGCCGCAGAGTTCTCTGATGCATTTGCTCCACCAGCCCAGGATTTTTGCTCATCCCTGCCCTTCCAGCTCAATGCTCCTCAGAGTCCTGCAGGGGCACCAGGACTGACTGCCCCAGGGTCGACTGCTTTGCTTCACAAAGCTTCCCCTCTCTCCTTTTCCATCTCGGCCGAGAAGGCTGCCTTGGGATCCCTGGTTCTGTTTGTTATTAATTCCATTGTTGTTGTTGTTGTTGTTTATTTTGCCTTGTTATACATATTAGTAAAGAACTGTTATTCCTATTCTCATATCTTTGCCTGAGAGCCCCTTAATTTCAAAGTTACAATAATTCAGAGGGAGGGGGTTTACATTCTCCAGTCCAAGGGAGGCGCCAGCCTTCCCTAGCAGACGCTTGTCTTTCAAACCAAGACAGAAGGCTGCGAAACTCCTAGAGAACCAGGTACCCCATTCCTCTTTTTCTGCCCCACTTTCCCAAGAGTGTTCCTACTAAATTTCTTCTAACCCCTTGCCCACCTTGGCCAGTGTTTGATTCAAGCATTTTTTCTTGCATAGTTGTCTGTTAACTATATGCATGTCCTTTTTGTCCTTTTCTTCTTATTCCCTTCTTCACTTTGGTACTATTTTTTTGTTTTCCCCCAGGAAGAGATTCCCAGTTGAATATTTCCCTTAGAAATCTCATGACTCTCAGAAATTCTATAGCTGTGGGAGAAGGATGACCACTTTCAGCTCCTGAAGTTCCACTGACTGCATGAGAATCTCAATATAGCAATATACATATATATATATATATGTATATTGATATGTATATAATCTCAATATTTCAATATATATGTATATAAAATCAATATATCAACATATACACAAAAGCCACTACATTCTTGTGTTTGAAAGGAAGAACTTGAGAATATAAAAGTTGAAATTTCTGTGGTCAATCAAGAACTGTAGGCAGCCTGTTTTAAAATAAAATACTAAAACATAGAAAAGTATCTGGAATGATTGTGCTTTTTAGTGTTCAGTGTTGGCAGTATACTGTTCTGCTTATATTTACTGTATGGAGTATTTTTGTGCAGCTCCTGGGTTTGTTAGAAATGCCTTTAACACACATGTAAAGAACAGATGCCAACTCAGAGTAACCCCCTGTGGGAGCTGCCAGCATCCCTGGTGGCAATGTAAGAGGAGAGAGGAGCTGCCTGGATAAACAGATACTCTGTCAAGAACTCGAGGCACAGACAGGCTCTGGAGTGATGAATGTTTTATTTAACATTTCATCTGCTCCTACTCACGGAACGTGAACAGCTCGGAGTGTGCAGCCTGCACCCAAACTGCTGGGATTTCTAACCTGGTTTTGTTGGCATGCAGTGACACACCAGACACACTGGGGTGCATTAAAGAAGGCACATGACACCTTGTTCAAATGTGTCACCATTATTAATGATGTCAGCAGATGTAATTGCTAAGTTACTTAATACACTTAGAGTGCCATTGAGCCATTCACCTTGGAACCAAATAACTCTTACTTCATCTTACATACCTTAAAATGCAGCTCTGCCCCTCCACAGTGATGCAGTAATATTTATCAGCATTATCCTCAAGTGACATCTCCATGTGCAACAACCTCCCAATAACTCCAGATCTGTAGTATTAGAGACATTTTACCTTAGAGATTAAAATCCCCAATTTCCTCAAACCTGCAAAGCTTAAATATGTCCAACTTCAATTCAGCATTCCAATCTTACTTGGAGTTTTCTAACCATAATGATTAGTCCTTATATAGCAATTTTAATAAAGGGAGTGCCAATTAAATCATAAAGAAAATTAATTCTATATATAAAGGTGGGAAACCGGAAGCATTCATTGTTAGTTCTGTATCACAACCTGGTGACAGGTTCAGAAGAACCCCTGTATTTTTCCTAGGCTGCTGCTCTGTTCACTTGTCACTGCTGGCATAGGGGAATAAAACCCTAAGTGAGAAGGCTGGGGAAGACAGATTTCTGTTTTAAGGCAGAAATCTTGAAATTTCAATTGAAATTGAAACATCTCACTAGTGAATGGAATTATGTCTTCCTGTCATTCACTGTGAAGCAGACACTTCTGACATGGCATCAAGAGCCCAGAAGAAATTTGTGGAAATCATGTCACTTTTAGCTCAGCATTGGAGAAATCCACCCCTTAAGCACCTACCACCCTTTTGTTCTCACTTCCTTAAGTTCACGAGTATGATGTAATTGTCCTGGATTCAAACTAGTAAAACAGAACAATGACTGTGGCTTTTGAAGTGATAAATGATAATTTGAGGACAGAATCAATGAAAACCATTCTTAGAGTCAGCCAATATCCAGAGGTATCAGGATTACAGAATAAAGTTATATTTGTATAAGCAGCAGTATTACCTTATATTTAAGGAAAATTTTATATTTTCCTCATAAAGAAGGCTAGTTGGGTTGGAAGCACATTAAGTTGTCATATACACACTGACTAACATTTACTAATGATAAATTTTACAAGCTAAAATTTTATTCAGGCTCACTTTCCCCTCAGGTATCGTGATTCCCCTTTCCACTTTTCTAATTCCATCCATTTAAACCTCCATGTTGTGGAGTCTGCTTCCTGCCACATCTTCAGGATATTTTCACTTGTCTCAGAGCTCTTCCTGTGCCACGAGTTTGTAGCGTAGATCTGCAGACACCTGTGTGGGTTTGAGTGAGAAGACAAAAGCTGAAGGGGTCGATGGTGCCAGTGCAGGTTGGGCACTGCAGTACCGCTGTGCCCTGTGGGCTCACCTGAGCCCAGTGCTGATGTTTCTTTTGAAAACAGTTGTTCAGCATCCTCTGCCTTCATGTGGGCTTCCCCAGCTTACGGTCTGCTCTTTTAATGCACAAAATCCCTCTTTCATTTCTTTTCATTCTGCGTTGGTATTTGTATTTTTTTGAGTCAGATTTCCTGACTCAGCATCTGAGTGAGTATTTTAAGGTCCTAATACCAGTGTTGGGTGCCCACGAGTGTGCCCAGATTGCTGGGACAGAGCCGTGCCCAGTGCCTGTGCCAGGGACCTGAGGGGGTCACAGCAGCCTGACAGGAACAAATTGAGGAGCTGACCTGAGTAAGTCATTGTAGAACTCTCCTGTGGAGACCTTTGCAGCAGTTTACATCCCTCTGTGAGTGATTTAGCTGGGATCAGCAACTCTTAAAGATTTTATAGCTGACTGTCATGGAAACCTCCTGAAAAAGAAAATTAATACTTACAAGGCAGTACCACAACATAAAAGTTGCATAAAATGCTCTTATTGATTTTTTCCTGCCATATTCTTGATTGCATAATAGAAGAATCCCTATTTTTGTGTGCTATTGTCTTCATGAAAATCAATACGTTCGTAAAATATACGAACTCTGTCTCTTGACAGAGAGCATTTCCTCAGATCTAACAAAATCACAATGAAGAAGCCTTTTTCCTTGTCCCAGAGATGTCTTAAGACATTTTACAGCTGCAGATTGGGTGTCCCACTGTAGCCTCTCCATGGCTTTAGCAGGGTACAGGCAACTACTGGATCATTCCAGATAACTGAGGCTTAACAGGTCAACTCCTTTCTCTGGAGTCTGCTATGTTCTGTCCCTAATATAACTACACTTTTAACTTTGTCCATTTCAAAAGTTTCTTTAAAGTTGCAAAATTAAATTCAGATTGTCAATTATGTTATGCTATGTGATTTGTACCTTGTTTAGAAGCAGCATAAGAAGTTTTGTCCCAAGATGAGAATGTTCTCCATCTCATCTAAGCACTGATTGTGATTAATTACAGATCTGGTGAAAACACCATTCCTTTTTTGCAGCTGGCAGGAGGATTTCAGAAGAGAGACAGTGATGTTTCTCCCTGCTGAACACAGATGTGAGAAGGGCAGGTCCCACCTGCACATGACTGTCCTGATGCTCAGAGCACCTCATGGCTTTTGCTTCCTTGGGGCAGAGAATGAGAAAACACTGATATTTTTTCCTGAATTTGATCCACAGTTTGGCTTTCTCTCTAAGTCCTGAGACTTCAGGACTTAGAGACTTCAGGAAAATCTGGGTTTTACAATTTTCTTCACCTGTGCTGCCTTAGCAAATAGAGGGAGCAGGAGCAGGAGCAGGAGCAGGAGCAGCAAGGCTGGAGCAGAAGAACACAGATGCTTTCCTTGTCCTGCAGGAATTGCTTTGGCTGCTCTGTATCTTTAAGGGGCTGACCCTATCCCACGGGGAGCTGCTATAAAGGCAGGTAGGCAGCAGTGCCCTGCTCAGGGAGCTGGAGCCAAGCAGGGGCAGCTCCCAAAATGACTGGCCACCACAGTTGGGGATATGGGCAGGCTGACGGTAGGTTATGGCATTTCCGTGCTGCATCTCTCTATCTTCCCCCACTCGTTTTCTTTCTAGAGCTGTTGCCTGAGCCCTGCAGAGCTGCCTGCATTTTGATGTCTGCAAGAATCAAGTATATACAGCAGGTAATTAATTACTTTATTGATAATCAATAGCACCCAGAAAGTGGCACTAGAAGATGCACAAGTTTACATCTGCTGCCTTTCAGTGTTGCAATCAACATTCCTAAACTGAGGGGAGCAGTTTGAATGCTTTAGGCTTTTTTCAGACTGCAGATATTATAGATGGGTCCCTTTCCAAAATGCTGTTATAAAAAAGATTACCTGTGTCTCTCTCCAAAAGCAATTCTGTTAGGTAAAGAAGGTTTAGTAGGGAAGTAATAGATCTCCTGATTCTGTGCAGTTGCTGAAATGTGATATCTAGGCTTTCATAAAAGTGAAAAAAATAAGCTATATGTTATGTATGGCTAGTACATCAATAAATTGTACAGATCAGTATCAGATCTCTTACAGAACAACTTATGCTTTCTGATTTGACAGTTTTTAATTTAGTCCTCCTCCTTTGCTTCCCACCTCCAAGGATGCGTGTCAGAGCGTGAGGGGGGATGTGGAGCTCCTCAAGGATTACACAGTAGTCTTGTATGTCAGGGGGGATGTGGAGCTCCTCAAGGACTGATTGTATTATGCCTGTGTCCTTTACAGAAGATGGATGAGTGGCTGATGCTGGCCAATGAGACAATTGCGTAACTTCCAGGACTCTCTCTCCTTGCAGCAATTATTTTAGCTGCTGAGTGTCCAACAAGAATCTTTTGCATAACCTTCAGGGGCCAGTCACTTTCTTAACAGCAATTCCTTAAGTTTCTGCGAGTCTGAAAGCAAGTTTGAATACCAAACTTAGGTTAGTGCTAGAAGGTAATGTTATTTATTTGTTCTTCTAGCTAGGAGTAATAGAGCTATGTATACCTCTATGAAGCTTGTGAGAGCCAAATGATATTGCCTTAGCTTGTGTAAGAGCACTTAATTCCTAAATCTGCTTTACAGGCAGCCTGAGAAAAGGTATTATTTTATAAGCTTAGCTTTGCAGAAAGTGTCAAAGCCAAGTAACAGTGTAATAGATCACTGTTGTGTTATGTAAACTCAAGGAGGCTAAATACCTGTGCTTGATTTAAAAAACCTTCCCCTTGTGAAAGTATGTGAGAATGCTACAACTAAAAATGTGCTTCATGAGAATTCCCAAGTGCAATTGTTACTATTATACTTCATGCACAGAAGCAGCAGAGAAATTTAATTGCTGCTTTCACTACCATAGCAAAATAGAAAATGAGCCATAAGAAAAAGGAATTCTTTGAGATGGATAAGCTTTTGTTATCTCAAATGGCTTAAGAATCTTCCAGCTCTGGCAGCTGAGTTCTGCTATTAAATTGGGCTTTCTCCCCTCTCTATTGAGGTCAGGAAGTCCCAAAGTGTTAATTATCATCCTGTATCCTTCACTCAGGTTAGAGAGATACCGTAAAGGGCATGAGTGAAGAATGGAGCTGTCTCAAAGATTTACTGCAGTCATAAAATTATTTTAAAAATAACTGCATAGTCAGTAGCTAAGAGATTGAGTCATCTGCATCTAATTTGAATTGCTGGAGCTTTTACACTCTCTTTCCCAGAGAGAATTAAATGCTGTTTCTTTGGGGAGTGTGTTTGTGCATGCAAGTGTTTATACCTGTACCCACCTTGGAACACCTTAGCAAGATAACTGCAGCCTCTGCAGAGAGAGAGTGGCACAAGTGACTGGGGATACAGCAGTCTGTTGATGTGCCATGATCTCCTCGGTGTGTTCTGGACAAGATATTTGAATCCCCATCTTGTTGCAGCCTGCTTGTGCTAATAAAAACACACCAGCCTAGAATTCAAATGAATTTCTCACATTCCAAACGCTGGAGTCACTCTTGCTGAGCAAGCTTTATTTCAAGCCTCCTGAAACCCCATAATGACCATTCTGTGTATGGTGGGAAGGAAATAATGCTGCTTTCCTTTGTTTGCTGTTGAAGGCCCTTCAGAGTGGCACAAGGCTTACCCCATTGCCCAGGGGAGCCGCCAGTCCCCCATTGACATCGACTCTGCACGGGCAGTCTATGACCCCAGCCTGCAGCCTCTGGTCATCTCCTACGAGTCCTGCACCTCCCTCAGCATCTCCAACACTGGCCACTCTGTCATGGTGGAGTTTGAGGACTCAGATGACAGGACAGGTGAGACTAACACAGCCAGCTAACTCAGAACACCAGGGAAATAACTAAGTACATTCTGTATGGTGTAACTTCTATGATGTATCATTTCAGCTTAGAACAAGGCATGTGACTGGAGCCATTTATATTTTGTCTTCACTTTGAGCCTCTCTAGCAATGCAATATCACAGATCAATAAGTGTTTCTTCATTAGGAAAAGCCCTTGCATCAGAAAAATGAGAAGTTTGATTGCAGTCCTTTTCTTTTAGATGAGAACTGAAGTTTGCTGGGCATCTCTCCAGCACTGCCAGACCACATCCAGCACTCAGAGCAGGGATATAAGCTCCTCAGTGCCCTGGTTCATGATCATCCCAACCAAAGATGCCAACTCATGTAGGTGCCAGCTCTGGCTCAGTGCCCAGCTCCCACAGGGAAGGGAAGAGGATAAGCAGAGCTGGGTCATGCAGCACAGTCATCATAATCATAATCACTGTACCAAGTTGTACCTGGACCGGTTACTGCTACCTTGCGTTTTCTTCTTTCCTCCCTGCATTGTAGCACTTTGGTTTCTTCAGAAATTAGGAAATCTTCAGCTCATTCTGGGTTCTGAGCTGGTAGCAGCCAACTTTGGATGTTGGACTGTCTGCAGTTGCACCTTATTCTTTGTCTCAGCCCTTGGCAGAGAATGTAAGTTCTTTTAGTGATTGATTATTTCTTCTGTTAGGTCTGTTTCCATGGTAGACTGTGCTTTTACATCTGGGGGTAGGGGAAGAGCATTCAAATGGAGATAATAAAGCAGCAGAAAAATGGGAAGAGTGCATTAAAACAACAAAACAAAAATAACCAGAACAATTTTTAAACCTATCAGCTGATTTCGTCCTCCTTCTGGGTGTGCTGGTTGATGCAAGCTAAATAGGATATCATGATATTGAAAACAAATTACTTTTTCTGTCAAGTGGCTTGTCTGTCCTGGTAACCCTTTGAAATAAGGGCTAAAGTTTAATATTCCAGATATCTTGTTTCAAAATTTCTCTTCTGGAATGAATTTAAGAACCTGCCCAATGGAGTGGTCAGGTTTTCAAGCATTTTATCTTTACTGAATTTGCAAAGAAGACTGGGTGAGCATTTTCCATTTTTACTGCACATATCTGTTCAGAATGTCACCCTATAAATAGAATTTGTAAAACCTCTCTGGAAGTATTATCTTAGCTTGGTAACTACTTTAATGCAATTTTCAGCTGAACTGTATCTGTGTAACAGTGAACTTTATTCAGCTTTAGAAGTTTAAGAACATCTATTACTCTGCATTTAGAGATACAGATTCAGAGCACCTGCCAGGAATGAGACCCTTTCTACACTAAGAATGTCTTGTTTCAATAACACTTTTTCAAGGAAGATGACTGCTAGGAGTGGAAAACATGGTTTAAACTGCTTTTAGTTGTGTTGAAATAGTTCTAGTGACTCAAAGTTCTGCATAAATGACACAACAGAATTTTGACAGTAATCCATAATAGCTAAATTTCTTAAAATATTTTGGACAGATGATGCATTATTTTGCTAACTTTAGAAAAATGTACTAGGAGTATTTATATCCTTAATTAATACTAAAACCTTCACTTTGGCATGACCAGTTTCCTGCATAAAGGCCAGCTGGAAGCATCTATGTGTGGTAGCACTGTGCAAGCCCCAGCTTTCACTCTGTAAATAAATTGTTATAAACTGCACTGAGGATACAAGTTTTACAGATATTAAATGTATTTTTAGTTTTCTTAATGTGAAACTCTTGTCAGCTTTTGATGTCTGTTGGGCAAAGTGTATTAGATTTGGTGGCATATAAAATTACAGGGATTACTGATGCTGTTGATAAAATATCTTTTATAGGTGGCATCTTTTATAGGTGGCATCTTAAACATTCGTCTGTGCATAGGTGTAATTTCTAAATGATGTATGAAGTGTCTCTGTGGCATTTCCTTACCTTTAGAAGGCGATTTGAGGTCGAGTGGTGTCGTGTGAAGTACCAGCTATTATATTTCCTCTTTTATGGGATCAGGTATTTAAAGGAAATGGAATATAGATAACCTCCACTGGAAGTAAAGATACTGTAAGAAGGAAATACTTAGCTGAATTGTCTACCTGATGTTCAGGGTATAAGGTTTCCTTGGAGCCTTCTCCTCTCCAGGTGAACAATCCCAGCTGTGCCAGCCTTTCCTCCCAGCAGAGCTGCTCCATCCTCTGCTCATCCTGGAGCCTCCTCTGGGCTCTCTCCAGCAGCTCCAGCTCCTTGCTGTGCTGGCCCAGGGCTGGGGCAGCTCTGCAGGTGCTCAGGGTCTCACCTGGGAGGCAGAGGGGCAGAATCCCCCCTGCCCTGCTGCCCACGCTGGCTCAGCCCAGGGCAGGGGGTTCAGGGCTAGGGCTGGGGCAGGGCCACCTCTCACCCACAGCACCCCAAGTGCTGCTCCAGGGCTGCTCCATCTGTTCCACTTGTATTTATTGCGTTTAACAGGAAGGGCATAACCATAAGGGTGGTTACCACATCTTCATGTGTCAAATGTACTCTTTCAAGAAAGCTACAAATTTTGTACAGGTAGCCACACAGTGTTTTTAATTTACATTTTCAAATTAATTTTGTTGCTCTCCATTAATAAATCCACCCCACTTAAATGCCTGGATAATGCATCTTTTTCATGCTGGCAGCTGGGAAAGAATGCTGGCTTTGTGCCAGCAATGGTTAGTTTTACCAGCAGGAAGCTAAAAAGCCAGAATAAGCTTTCTGCTCCTTTTTTAATATTTTTTGTTCTTCTGCCCAGCAATCAGTGGAGGGCCCTTTCAGAATCCATTCCGGCTAAAGCAGTTCCACTTCCACTGGGGGACCACACACAGCCAGGGATCAGAGCACACCATTGATGGAAAGCCTTTTCCCTGTGAGGTAAGGACATGTTTGCACAGATGGGATTATTGCATGCAAATGATGTTGTGACATGGCTTTGTCTGCAGTGGGGGCAGGATTAGGATTCTGATTCCTTGCTCACCGTGGGCAGGTCAGCCATCCCTGCCCTCCTCAGCTGG
>VZTT01066253.1:0-27994 GCA_013400855.1 Buphagus erythrorhynchus
AGGCTGTGCCAAACCAACACACAACAGGTGACACCAAGGCTCAAGTTCTGGGGTAACTCAAACTGCAAATAACTAAGTGCCCAGAGAATGAAAGAGTGAGAAGTAAGGAAAAAAATCTGCAAGTTTATATGTTTAATTCAGCCAATCACATAGTATTAGTATACTATTTTATTAAATTTTTTTCCGTTGTTTCTAACTAGAGTTTTACAGCTTCTCCATACAGGAGAAGAAATTCAGTCATATTCTGCAGTACATGATTTCAAACATACACAGGCTTAAACAAGGCTCTGTAGACAGTGACACTGAGGGGTGCCAAAATGATTGCTTTCATTCAGCTTTCAGGGAATCAACATTGATTTATGACTAAAACATCGAAATCAAATGGAAGTCAGACTCTGCCCACAGTTTTACATGCATTAAGTGCTGGGAAGTGATGGGGAAAATGGACCATTATCCATAAGACACATGATTTTTGAAATAACCACAGCACTGCAAAATTAGATGATGCTGACCCTGTGGTGAGCAACAGTCTCCTCCAGAGCCTTTTTTGCTCATCAGTTGCCTCTTGTGCAGATCCACCTTGTTCTGCCCAGGTTTCTCATTAACTCTGGTCCCAGTCTGAGACTTGTGGAGACAGGGCCAGCCTGAGCTTCCCACAGGAAGGCCAGGGTGGATGTGTCAGCTGGGGCATGTTTTGGAGCAGGTGGAATTAAAAAAAAAAAGAGCAAAGGCTGCCACTTCCATAGAGCTTACAGCACAAATAAAACAACAGTTATTTAGCAATCTTGTCATTGCAGGCAAAGTTACAGCTGAGTCCTGATGGTGCTTTGATTTTAAAGCTCAGTCCATGTAAACACATTGGCTGAATTAAGGATGTGGATAAAGGCAGTGGGAGGCTTTTCCCCTGCAAAGAGCAGAAAACAGTTTGTCTTGAAAAAATTAATCACAAAAAACATGCCTCTATTTAAACAATTATTTCCAAAATTTTGGAAGGGATTTCATCTCCCCTGGAACTCAACATTAGGTTTGGGTTAACAAGCACCAAAAGTAAAACCAATTAAAATTTTACAGTCAGTGAGGACAGAACCCACAGGGTATAACAGCCTTCCAGATTTTCATTGATATGGTGATGAAACACAAATATTTATGAGCTGAACACTGTCTCCAATATAATTCAAGAAGAGTACTTTTAGTGCTCCAACTAACCTTTCAGGATTACTAGAGAGGAGACTTGGAGCAGATAAACCTTCACCCCAGCTCACCCTGAAAGCACTTTATCACCATGTGTATCTCTTCTTCGTCACTGTTAGGCAAAGGAGAATGAAAATGTGAGACAGGATAATGCTGCTCATAAAAAGAAATAATGAAAAATCTGGAGATAATTGGAAATGATGGATCAAACTCATGCCGTGCTGATTTTTGCCTTTTTCTTTTCTATATTCTCTGTATTCTTGACACATATATTTGTGGCCTAATATTGTATTACTGGCTAGTTTTCCCAGTAGTTTTTCATGCTCTTTCCCTAGGCAGAAACACAAAATATGTTCCAAGGGCCCCTATCCTGTCTTGGTTCCCCCTAGCTACCAAGGCTGAGAACAGCTCTTCGAGACACTCTTTTATTAACAAAGTATGGTCATTACCAAGGGGGGGGCTCCAGAAGAGGGTTGACCAGAAGGCGGAATTACTTCATCATCTGTGCTTCTAATTTGGAATTTTTGTCAATTATGCTAATTTGCTAAATTTATAGAAACTGTATTCACCCTGTGTGGGTGGGTTTTTGTGGACATTTTCCATATCTGGCCCTGGAGGCCTCCAATAAAGATCAACCTTTATATTACCTCCTATATTAATATTATCTTGAAAGTGTGTGTTGTTTCATTTATAGGTTCCTTAAGGCATCAAACTACTGCACAGAAATATGCAAAAGAAAGCCTTATTTACATCATAGCATTGAGGCTGGTGCATTATTAAAAGGAACAGCCTTGAGCTCCTGATAGAAGAACAAAAGATCTTCTCATTCACAGCCAAAGCACAAGAAGGAACTGCTTGCCAGCATCTCACAAAGTCTGTGACCCAGCCAAGAAATGAGCCCAGATTTCTCAGTGGCAGTCCAGCATCATGAACACATCCTCCCTATCAAAGGAAGGCTGGAAGAAATGCCCCGAGAGTGCAAATCCATACAAGAAAATTAAATCTACCTAATCAAGGAAACACTCCTCCGTGTCTGTGAAATGTATCACTCCAGGTCAAGAGGAATTTGTCTCATCTCATAAATGTCACACACATGCTTCACACTGCTCTGCACTACCTCAGCAATGTGCTGGAACCTGGAGAGAAATATGACAATCATGGCACAGCACTAAGCACTCACCCAAGGGCATCTTCCACAGGGCAAATGGGGTCTGCCCAAGGTTCCACCTCAATGCCCTCTCATGTCTCAGAAATTACCTGTGCCAGGTGACACTTAAGAAAAGGGGAGGAGAGAGTGAGAAGCCAGGACTGTTCAATAAACAAATGCAGGAAAAATTCTGAAATAGGTACAAGTGCTGCATTCTTGTCTAAGATGGTGCAGGACTTGGCTTTTTTTTCCTGCCCAGGGCATTTCCCTCTCCATATGGAAGAAGAAGGTAGGTGCTGCAACTTCTAGAAAATACAAGCAAGAAACTCCATTTTAAACGAAGGGAAGGAGATTCCAGCTTGATCTAAAGGGAAGAACTGAAGGTCACTTGTAAAGGATTTTTTTGTTCAGCATCACAATTGCTGTACTGCTTTGCCCATTTATCAGTCTGCAGTTTTGTTCTACTTTCATAAATCAGAATTGATTATTGAGCACTTTATTTTGTGTATCTATCTGGGTGGCATATGAATTGAAGACTGAAGTGTGTTACAAAGCAACACCTCACCTCTGGGGTGGCTGCTCAGCTTAACACCTCCTCAGCCCACATCAGCCCACAGGTGCCAGACAGCAACAGCAGGATTTCACAGGCAAAGTAAGGAGTGTAGTACTTGGGAGAGGAATAGGACTTTTCTGATCATCAGCAGTGAGAGGAAACTCATTTGATGCACTCCAGGAGAGCAAGGAATGCACCTGTAAAGCCAAGGTGTTTGTCACAGTTGCTTAAACAAACATAGAACAGAAAACATATTAAGGGACCGTAATTTGGGCACTCACTGAGAAAACAGACTAAAATGCTTTTAATAACTATGAAGACTGAAATGAAACTACACAGAACAATGTCAAAACATAGGTAACAAGGAACAAATATTTCCAATTATAATTCCCTTAACCTGAATTGATATAGAATATCCTGGGTCAAGTTTCCCAAGGTGTGAGTGTGGGATTGCATGCAGGACTTCTGCAGCACCAGTCTGACTTCAGGGAGCACCTCCCCAGGTACTGCTTTGCCAGTCGAGCCATGAAAAGCTGGCAATGCAGAGAGGCACTTACCATGAAAAGCCCAGGAAGACAAAACAGTGGCAGAGAGTTATGCAGAGCAAATCTGCATCAGTTGGCATGCAGATGGTGTCATGCTTCCTGCTAGACCATGAGCATGCTGTACTATACCTGCCTGCACCCCCCTTTTACCTGCTGGGAAAAGGAACACCAATTGAGGAACACCAGAATGATGCTTTCTTTGTGATGGACTCCAGATGGGGCTTCTTAAGTAGCTTCTTAAATTCACTTCTGACTTTTCTGATTCTCACCATGTGCACAGCATGAGGTGCTTTTGGCACACACAGATAGCTTGGTGTGGGATAATTTGCTATGCCCAGAAATGTCACTGTTCACCTCTTCACCTTTTGCATCATTCCTCTGGCACTGAAGACAACTAGGTAATAGAATAGCTTGGAACACCAAGGAGCACAGAAAAAAGTCTATTAAAAGCAAGGGAAGTCTCCTGAGTTACAAAGCTGCAGTCACTGCAGAGCCCATGAAGGACAGACAGTGAAGTTCATTAAAGAGCTCTCAGCAAACATTCCTTGTGTCAATTCCACTCTAGAGTTATCCCTCAGCTTCCATCTATGCTGCCTGTACACTTGGTTCTTCTCGGGTGTTTCCAGGAGGAGCAGCTCCCAGGAAAAGGCATTGCCTGTGTACTCTGCCCAGGACATCAGCACCCTCAAAGCTGTGAACCATGCTGGGGCAGAGCCAATTTAGAAGAGTTTGACTTTCTCTAACCTATCCCTACCTCACAAGCAGCAGCAGCCATTCCAGCAGCTGAGCTCAGTCTGTTACAGCATTTCTCTGAGAAAACAGCATTGGATGTGGGCTGCATCAGGGAAAGACACATTTGTTCTTTTTGCACTCTCCATCCATGAAGACAGTCCCCTCTGGGCCAGGCTGGGAGCACAATCACTCCAAATATACACACGTGTTGAGGAGTGGCTGGACATGTTCCTGCTTTTTATCCACAGCTGCTCATTTTCCATCAGTCCTCACTACTAAAGAAGATCTGGCTACTCCTCACTCACCTCTGAACATCTGCATTGATCCCCTTGTACCTGCCTTTAATTATCAGGGTGGTTGAAGTTCTCCAGATAAACATAAATTCTCTTCATATGGAATTATCCCCCATGCACAGTTCCCCTTGTGACAGGAGCAAGAGGACTGAAATGAGTCTGAGAACTGTGCACATTCAATATAAGGCTGAGCTCTTAAACTTCCCCATATTTCTTTTCTGGTTTTTGTTTTGTCAGTTTAGTTTGGGTTTTGGGGGTTTTTGCTGGTTTGGTTTTTGTTTTTCCTTTTCCATATTCTTACACCATGGACAGCATGTGCATTGGGGTTGGGCAAATAAACTGTGGCAGCAGGTGAGCAGGCAAAGGAATGGGGACTGAGCCATTTGTCACATTTGACACTACAGGACAAAATCATACAAAATCGTGGGTTTCTAAAATCATTATGCATCCACAGCTGCTGCCAAGCACAGGAGTTTGATCCCAGCAGGGAGGAGTATCCCAGAAGAGAGGTGATTGGCACCTCAGCATCTCAGTGTCTCACTGCAGCAACACAGGCCCCTTCCACACTACTTAAAATATCACTAAATACCACTCTGGTCATACAGTACACATAAATATACACTAATCCATGCACAGGAATACCTTTGGTTGTCTCTGATACTGGAGCTATAACTGATGGCGCAGCAAAGGGGGGCCAGTGCTCCTCACAGCAAATAGCTTTTCCTTGTTATTCAACAACATCACAAGTAGGCTTTTATATGCTAAATTTATGCAAGCAAATGCTATTTTGGCAAATTCTTTTGTCAGCATTTTTATGACAATGGATACATACAGAATATAATGACTCCAGCTCACTGAAGAAAAATGCCAGTGCTTCTGAGAAAATTAGATTTAGGAAAAAATATTCTGGTCTGGAATAATTGTCAGTATTTTCATAAAATTATTCATTGTTTCTTTCACTGGTGAAATGTATTGCAAATAAACGTAAACAAAACAGAATTAAGGAGAAGCAGATAAGTTTCATAACAACCTGCAGACATCCCCTTGAACTTTCCCTGCCATTCCCACTCCACTAAGGTATGCAGGGAAAACAGGGTTCTGTCACAAGCTTGTGTAGTGCATGACCACCAGCCCTGAAGCTGTTTGGAAGCTCTCCAAGGCCCTGATTCACCATCACACACATCTGTAGCACATTAAGCTGTGCATTTGTTATCTTGGAGCTTTGAGGTAAATAATGTTTCCTATCTGACTAAATAAAATCACATTACTGCTTCAAAAGGCATCACCGTAAGGGCTCGAGACCCAGGCAGATCATGTTAGTGGAGCTTCCCAGTCCAGTGCTTTGCAAGGGCAGAATCCCTTTGATCAAGGCTTAGTAGACAAGTGCAACATGTTGCATCTGGAGTTTGCTCAGGGCAGAGATATTTGGATGCCCTTAGAGCAGGACATCCTCCTGCAGTGGCATTTTGCAGCACCTGCCACAACCGGTGGCATTCTGAAGTGGTTTCTAAGCCACACCTGCAGCCCTCCAGGGCTCAGTCCCTATTTCTCATGAGGGTGGCAAGGCAGTTGGTTGTCTAGATAAGGTCAGATATCTAGTTTTCAATTTGTTTGCTTTGGTTCTTTTCCCATATATGCCATAATCTGTTGATCTGTGTAATGCAGATTACAGACTCTGCTTACACATAAAAATAGCTACTTGCTTGGTTAAAAGATCAGAATCAAGGTTGTCCCAGATCACAGACAAAAATGCAACATCTTTCCTTAAAAACATTTAAAAATAACTAAAATACTGATTTTCATCAACCTGATGATGCTGCATGAGCTGTCCAAGATGAGAGATGTTTTATGAAAAATACATCCTGTATTTGGAGTCCTCCATCCACGTGGCATAATCACATGACCTAGAAAAGTCTCTGCAATTATGATCCCATCACTGTTCCCCCTAATAAGTAAGAAAAGAGAACTAACACTTTTTGTTTGCTTTTGTCAAGATTTTATGGGATCCAACACGAATACATCTACCTGGGCAAAATCAGGAAACTCCCATTCAAAATAAGATCAATCACCAAGGTGACCCAGCTGCAGCAATGCACAGTGAAACACAAACCAGAAAAGGAAATAACAGCTCTCCTTCACTCCATCTTCCTGACATGCATGCCTGAAAGGCCATCTTCCAAAGTAAAATTGAGACAAATTACCAATTAAACATGGGTTTTTAGATCTTCACATTCCATCTAAATAATACAGTATAGAAACAAGCTGCAGTGATAACAAGTTTCAGTGCTTAGTATTTTCACCTTTATTGAGATGAAGCATTAAAACTAAATCTCTAATACAGATTCAGAACAGTTCCAAAAATTTACAGCAATTCCAACAATGACCCATGGATTACAGCAGATACACTTGGCCAGTGTGTCACTAAAAAAGTCACCTAGACTGGAAAATGTTACTGTCCAGAAGCCAGATGAGCTCAAAAAGACATGTCTAAGTGTTTAGATCAGGAATGCTCTTTATTGACTCTTTCTGGCACATATACACAGACTTGACCTTGACTGGAACCAGTGGTCATCTTCATCCATGCACAGGCTGAGCTGTTCACACACTATTATAAATGTGTATATATGTAAAAAAAAATATATATATACATACCTTATGGCTTTTATATATAGATAGATATATAAAAAATACCCTGGACTTCACAGAATAAGCTTATACCAGGACATGCCTCCCCACTGGCCTCAGCACCACTATAACTGCACAAGATGTTGTACACTTAATAAACATGGTTTCACTGCTGTACAGAAAACAGCAATACACACAAAAATGGACACACATCTATATTCAGCCCACCAGAACAAACAAAAAGATATGTAAAGAACTGGGAAACAGGGAGATAATGAGCTGTCATAGCAAGTAACAGTTTGGCACCAGTGGTGCAGCTCTGAACAGTCACAGTTACCAAATAATAATGTTTACTTCAGCATTTCTGTCAAGATCAACTTGATGCCTCAGGCAGTTTGGGGAATAATCACTTAGCCAACAAGCAAAATCCAAATTCAATTGGAAGAAACTAATTAAACTGAGCATGAAATTCTTCCAAAATATTAAACTATGTCTGAAAAGACACCTTAGTACAACTGAACTGACAGGATTTTGGAAAAGTCTCTATTGCTCTGATTTTAAAACACTGGGATCTTAGGCTGCCCAAGAAATATGTTTTATAGTTCATCTCTTGCAATAAAGCCATCACTGGGGAAGGATAGCAGCATTACCTTCCTGAGAACCCTTTCATGTAGTTTCTCTGATATAATGCCACTACACTTCTGGAGATGTGACTGTAAAGGATGAAAAGCCACTTTAAAGAAAACTTCAAGGATCTTTTAATTGGTTTTCATTTTACAGAGTTTTGAGAGTGTACATTTTACTCTTTGAGATGCGCAAGGATCCTGACTGCAGCCTGGCTGAGTCCCTCTTTGTCTCTGTAGGAGTGAACACCACCCTGAACAGTGCTGGCTGCACATCCCAAACCACTGCTCCACATGTCCACCATCCTGGCAGGCTCCTTTCAGGTGCAGGAAGGGCCCTTACAATAAAAAGGGTCCAAAAATCCCCTAACCAGGCAAAGGTTTTCTTCCAAGTTAGACTCTGGCAAGTACAGCAGGTATGGATGAACGTAAGCATGCTATTATAGCATTTTTCATTGGTTCTCTGAGTAAGATGATCCACATACTCACCGGTGATACAAAACTTAAGAATTCTGATATGTAGAAATGGCATTTATTTTCTCCAAAGTATACCAGATAAAAAGCCAGTTGTACTTGACCTCCGTTAAAGTCTGTTCTTCCCAAAATTTCTCATCCTTTACAGATAACACCCTCTGGCTGATGTGAGATGAGGGGATCTGCTAAATTCAAGCAGCAAGGCAAACACATAGATGGTGTCAGGGACATGGTCCTGCCCGTGCAGCCACGGAGCCACGGCAGAGCTGGGATGCTCCTGCTGCTGCACACAACCACCTCTAACGGGTTTTATCCCTGCAAAACCTCGGAAAACAGTCACTCTGACTTGGAGCATTTTGCCCTTGTCAGAAAACAGCATTAATTCTGCAGCAGCACATTCAAAGGGCAGAGACAGAATCTGGGTCAGGCGGAGCCCGGGTTTGGCCAGCGCCCGCCACCAGGTGTCACCAACTTCTTGATCAACGCAGATCCGATCCCCAAATGCGGCTGTGTCAGCCTGTTTATCACTCACGGGCACGGCTGTCACACGTACCACCCGTATACCCACAAAAGACCGGCACTTTCCCCCCCAAAACCACATGCTGTTTGTGTCCGCTCCCGTTCAGGTCGCTGGTTCACTCCCCTGTGTTACAGTCACTCCGACAGCTCCACTCCTGTCACCTTACAGAAAAAGAGAGCCCAACCCACCCGTGATGTTTAAGTCCTGTTCCCATAAAGGATGTGAGGGCTTAAGGGTGTCCTGTGCCGTCTGTGAACAAGGAGACCCAAGCCTGCCCCAGCCCAGAGGGAAACCTACTATTCCAACATTTGCTTTACTATCAAAAAACAACCCACTGAGCAGTTATGGTCTTAGATTTCCAGACAGAAAACGGTTTGGATCAACCCCACAATTCCAGCTGAAGAGCAGTTAGCTCCCAGAGGTGTAAAATAAGGTGAAAGACATGAAAGTTAAAGAGAATCTTGGAAAAGGTAAGTGACAGCTGTAAAAAGCACCGCTACTTATCCTGATGTCCAAGCAAATGGTGCTGCCCAAAAAGTGGGAGCAACAGAAAGAAAATACACTCAGATGGGGAGTATCATCTTTCCAGTCTCATATGTTTATGTACATGCATGACATTTAACAATCAATGCAAGAACTAGAGAGAAAGCATGAGTTACTAATGCTTCTGCATCAGTTACAGAACTTGAGAAAAAAGAAATGTTATCACAGGAGATAATTTATCCCAGGCTCTCAGTGAAATGTCATACATGGAGCAGGGATACACAAAACCAGCACCCAGCACCAGCATTGGGAATGCTGCCACTACACTCAGTGCCTACAGACATTGCCACACTTTGAAGATGATCAACAAGGAAATATTCTTGCAGCATCTGGACACTGCCTGAGCATATGAAAGACATTCCCAGAGGGACTCAAAACTCTCTATTTATTCTGATTTGAGCTGCCATGCTTGCAAATGTCTCTAACTGGGAACAGACCTTCCGTACTGGTCGATAAGCCCCAGGTCCTCGGTTGAAGAAAGCAAAGCCCTGCTGAGTGAAAAAATTTAGTGGCTTTGTAACCTTCAGAATTATCTGAAAATCAGGACTTTCTGTTCCTCTTCTCTATCCCTCTGATTATCCATCCATCCCATCCCATCTTGTCAAACACCTCAGAACCCATAGCATCCATCTGGCAGGTCCTCATGTCATCATACTCTTTCAGATTGTCACTATAATGTCAACTGAAGGCACCATCACAGCACACATTATCCATCGGGGTCAAAGAGGATGTTGTCCTTATCTTCATATAAATTAATCCCTAGAATCTGAATTTTTATTTCTCCCCCAGATTAGGCCTTGCAGATGCTGAACTCAAGAGACAGACACAAAACCAGAAATGTTTTACTCTGCTTTCAAGGCATCACTTTACATGGCATTCATATCAGGAATATTTTCACTTTGGATAGTCACCAAAGCCCTGTATCAAGTTTAAGTTAAAATCTTCATACCAAGGCTGCAAGAAATGCTTCAAGATTTTAAATTGCATTTAAAAATCTGAAAATTTTCAACTCAAAGGAAAGCTGTAAGTAAAAATACCTCCAACCTGTATTGATTTCAATGATATAATCTAAAATCTGCAGACCAATATTGCCTAATAGCAATGAAAAATCTCAAGAGTATTGTACAAGATGTCGAAAAAAAGCCTTGTAATCTGGGACAGTGGAGATTTTCACAGCCTGAAAAGCAGAGGTGTTACCTGTAGTTTTAGGACAGGCATATGATCTGAACTGTTTTGTAAGATCTTTGATAGTAAGTGACCTTGGTGTGTTCAGTTGATTTATCACCAGGTGTCACAAATCTCTCCCCTCTCTCTGGTTCTCTACAGTCACACAGATGCTGTATTCTGCATAAGGATTCTGCTGTGAAAAATGTAAAATACCACAGAAATGCACAGTAAGTGAGGCAGAAATGTCCCAGGTTTGGTCCTGCTCCTACCATGGACCAGGGCAGCAGCTTCTGCACAAGCCCAGGATCAGGCCCTCTGCACAGGGAGCCTCAGAAAGGGCTGAGCCATTTTTCCCAGAGGTATCTCCTCCTCTGACAGTGCCTGGCTCAAACAAGCAGAGGGCTTGTGCTCTGCCTTGATTTTGTATCTCATTATCCCACTCTTCACAGTGAGCAGATGTGAGGAAGCTTTTCACTTTTTGGAACATTGCTGCATCCAGATCAGATAGAAAATACTGCACAACACCAGAAAACTGCCCAAATACATCAAAGTGCTATATGCTCTTATCCCTTAACCTACTGGTTTAATCTAGGAGTAATTCTAGACCTCCTCCTCAGGAACCCTGGATTAAATTCCCAGCTCAGACACCCATTCCTTGCACAGCAAACACCAGCCTTTCCTGCCCCTTGCTTTCATGCACAAAACAGAGGTGGTTTCTATAAAGCAATGGAGGATGCTTGGCAGCTCTTATAACAAGCCACATTTCAATACAGCACAGGGTGAAGTGAAGTAAGTGCCTAACTCACACTAAAGGATTTTAATTGTGTTTTTATCAATGGTGAGGCACTGCAAGTCAAGAGCTGTGACAATATACCCTAAATCGTACAGGATTACCATATTGTGTCAAACAAACATATTATTAAGCAGCTTTAATATGTCAACAGTTTGGAATCAGATTAGTGTTTTATTAGGCTAATAGAGTTGGTCCCCATTAATCCAGATCAATTGCTCAGCTCTGTTTGCTTGGCTTTTTTTTTCCCAGAAATTTAAAAACATAAATCTAATTCTCAGCAGAACGTGCACATGCTTTAGGGTGGGATAAATTCATCAAGATATCTGGGCACGTGGGTAAACCAAGTGCAGCTTAACTGGTTCAACCACACAATGAAGAACTAAACACTCTAATCCCCTGTGACAAGATTTTTGTACCACATGAAGAGAACAATGTATCTGAGCAAGGTGCTGAGCACCTCTCCACATTTGCAAAAGGCCCTGAGTACCTGTGGCTTCACACACCCCCAGCAGCAGTATTAGAGTCCAGCATCACTTCATGTTGCAGAAACAGTCCTAGAGGTAATGCTGCTTTTGCACACAAAATACAGGGATGCAAGGCACAGATGCATGTAAAACCTTCTGCCCAAGCTTTAAATACAGAACTTCAGGGATCACACACATCCTGACAGCAATGCTGGGATGTCTGCACATATCCATGATGCATGATCCCAAATAGGGGGTTCACTCTGTAGCCAGGTCAGAAAAGGTCTTGGTGATTCCCATTCATAGCTTACTCTTAAGGATGCAAGAAAGCATCCAGGCAAAAAGAAATGTGAATAGAGGGGTATGGAGAGCAACCCAGACCAACCCATATTGCTCATCAGCACTGATGAGATTTAATCCAGCCTCATCTAATGCAGCCTACTATTGGCACATCCACACACCAGCACCAGAGTGAAATCTTGTGGCATTAAGGTTTGTTTCAGATGACAAACTCAGAGGTGACACTTCAAAGTCATTTCTACACAGCTGCTCTCTACTTAATTTCTGTATGCGTGCATGCACATGTATGAGTAAATACACACATTTTCTCCCTACATATACACAAAAAATATATAATGTATCACAGAATGGCTTGGGTTGAAAGGCAATTTAAAGATCTTCTGGTTCCAACCCCCCCTTCCATGGGCAGGGATGTCAGCCACTGGATCTATATATAGATGTATCCTATATTGCAGCAGGGCAATGTGGAGATTTTACTTAATATGGCTAAGGCAAACACGCACATTAAAGATGCAATTTCTTTTCAGCCAACTCTGTATTGCTTTATAATCACAAAACATGGACTAGATTTACACAAAATCAATGTCTACTTGTCTTAAGCTGATAAATTGTCACATTTTTCTATATCCATGCAAACAATTCATTTTAATAGTCAATTTATGCTAATAAACAAGGCAGTTTCTAAGAAGACAAATTCTGTTACTGTCTACATTCAAGGTACCACTCAGCCAGCAAGAGAGATTTGATTTACACTGAGTATTAGGGAGTCATGCAAGCACCCATAAAACAACACACATAGAGGCTGAGTTCCAAACAGTTAATTCATCACACTCATTCCATGACAAATCCTGTGGTACAGAGGGCAGGATGCTGTGGTCACCTGACATGTAGACACTGAGCTTTTATTCAAGCCAAAATGTTATTCTCAGAGAGTACCACGCCTTGATTTACAACACATAAATCCTAGTTCACTGTGTTTATGCTACTGGGGACAAAACATTTCCTTAGAAATATTGCTTGGAAAATGTCAAGCAATGAGTTATCTATGATAGAATGACATGGAAACGACAGGTTTTTACTGAGAGTAAAATGGCAAAATACAGAATGCAAAAAGGTTTGGGCAGCACTGTTTCTTCTGAAGTCTGAAGCTCAGCACCCAACACTAAAATGAAAACCCACTTGCATTTGTTCCATTTACTCCTTTCCATGGAGTCATAAGCAGCAGTCAGATACTTTTTGTTTGCCACCAAGCAGTTATTGATGTGTAGCTCAATAAAATGAAGATATTTTATCACAGTGCAGAGACTTCATCAAGCATCCTTGTACCACCAGAACACAACACTCTGCCAGAGCAATATGGTTTAACACTTCTCTTCACATTTATTGGTATTTACAACATGCAGCAGTAAATGACACAAAAACCCGTGGCCATTAACAGTTATCTTCAAGGGCATCTTCAGAAACACTTACAGCTCTGGCCCTCCTCCCCACACACTTTGACCACCTTCTGATGGCCAGGCATGTTCTCTCATTAATAGTAGCTACAACAGTAGTACTGAACACAGTGCTGCACACGGGCATGTCCCTCCTGCAAGGGACATTTGGGAACACACCTTTGGTAGGGTGCACACTCACTCCTGTGCCTCTGCCCTACAGCTGATACACAGGTGCCTGCTGCTTCTGGAGGAAAACAGCAGCACCCATGAGGGGGTTCTGTGCAAACCTGTACTCCCCAAGACCTGGCATTTCTTCCAAGATCACCTTGTGAATCCTGTTTCTTCCCAAGAGCTGCCAGTCTGACCTGTGCCCCTTCATTACCTTTCCAGTTGCAATGAAGTACCTGCACAGAGCCAAGGCTGAAAAGCTGCTGGCTCCTCAGTTTTGTCTTTGCATTCAAATGTCTCTACATTTCTTCACTATTCAGCAGATAAAGCCACATGTCCCACTGGGACTGTGACAGTGGTGTCATCAGCCACGTCATTTTGACATTCTCCTGTCAGGGAGATTAGTGGTGGGAGATGCTCCTGAGAATTCCCCCAGATGCTGTTGGGACAGCAGAAGGTCCATCTTCCCCTCCCACCAACAAGAGACTAGCTGACTGAGCCCCAAGAGGAATTGCCATTGACTTTCAAAACACACAGGTCTATACTAGCCCTTTCCTTTTCTGTTAAAATTGAAATAACATATTAAATGATGCAGCTGGAAAGTCCCAAAGAACTATTATTGCACGCATGTTTTTCCCTTAAAGCTTTGATTTGTCTCACGTAATTGTAGACAGGAAGGATGACATGTTCTTTACAGAAATTTATTACATTGTCAAAATCCTCACTCTGAGTTTTCAAAATGAACAGTTTTGCTTGAAAAATACTGTGTTACAAAATTTATACACACATGGAAAAGACAGTGTAACGCATCAAAATCAAAGTACTTCAGTTGACCAGATCTGAGTTTTAGGGTGTTGGTATCTTTTTCAAGGCAAACAGACTTTCAAGATTTAAACATTCCTTCCTGACTCAAAACAGACAAAATTTTGGCAGTCTTGCCTTTTTTCAGTGAGACGTGAAGACTGTTTCACACGTGGCTTTGCCAAGCATCACTGAGGCAGAAATTACCCTCATGTGTAAGGGCAGATTTTTCTCCTCCCATGCCCCACACTCTGAGACAGCCCCCTGAGAACACAGTGGTGGCCACACAAGGAAATGCCCAGCTGTGGCAACCAGGGTCCCATCCCATCCCATCCCATCCCATCCCATCCCATCCCATCCCATCCCCCTGGCTCTCAGAGCACTGGAAGCACCACGAGGGTCACTGCAGACTCATGCTGCTGAGGAAGCACAGCACCAGCACCTCTCACTAATTCCTTCCTTTTCTCACAAAACTGCCTTTGCTTCTCCTTCCCTCCATGCTGGCAGAGGAGCTTTGTGCTCCCAAAGGCTGCAGTTCTCTGCAGGGTGCCTGCAGCCACACCAAGCTGCCTCATTAGCTCAAACAGCTGTTCTCCCCTTCATGCATCTAAACAGCAGAGTTATTTTTAAGTGTGCCCATTACACCTGAAAAACCTTTTGTCTCCCTCTTGTACAGCAGTTTCTCATCACACCAGCACTTTTCCGTACCTTTCCCTGCTATCAGAAAATTTAAAATCCAACATCAGGCAGGACAGTTCTCCTTGGCCACCTACTTTCGTTGTTTTTACAAGGTGTGGGCCAACCATAAACGTGTATTTTCACAAATTGTGCTTAACCTCCACAAATGCAGAATATTTCAGCCTTTTCACTGTGGTTGCTAACAGATTTACCACACTCATCTATTACCTGGCCCATGACACTTAAGATTAATTCAGTTTGTTGTACATTGAGAAGCAGACCATGCTGAAGACAAGTCTTCCACATAAATCAGACTTCAAGCAGCATGCAGGAGAAAGGAGATACGAGGACATCTGACAACCACCCTCCTATCTTGAGAGAGCCAGGTGTGGGTGTCCACCACATTCCTGCATCCAAATGACTCAATTCCCAAGGGGAGACCAAAAACCCTTACAAAACCCACCATAAATTTCACAGTCTTCATGTTCAGCCTGGAAAATATGGGTTTCTTTTCCTCATAAGCATTTTCTTCTGCACTTGAAACATGTAGGAAATACTGTGGTGCCTCTGGAGCCAGGATGCTCCTTACACTAGGATCATGAAACCCATAGACAAACATTTTATCCCACAAAGAGGTAGAGGCTGTGGCCACCATCCCCAGCCCAACCTCCCTGCTTCAGCACTATTGTTTCAGTATAATGAGACTTTAAATTATTGCTTTTAAGACTGCAACTTTCAAAAAAATCAGATGGCATCTTGGTCTGGTTTTGTATTTTGGAAAGAAGGAGGGAGGCTCTGATGTTGCCAAAAAAAAAAAAATCAACCACATAAAAAAACCCACATTTGCTTATCAATATCAGTAGCTTGAACTAGCATTTTATTTGTGTTTGTATACAGTGACAACATTCAGGTGAGACCAATAATAGAGTACTAAGTGTCACAGGTTCAGGAGTAATGTTTTCTAGGTAAAAAGCATTTATGAGGAAAAATCGGCATCACAATTCCATTCATACTCAAATGTGAGGAAATGAGTTGGCACAACAGACAGCTCCATCTTTTTGACATATTTGTACTTTGCTTTTAAAAAGTAATGCAAACACAAAGTAAAAATGTTCAACACAGAGGATAAAGAAATACACGATCAATGTCTCCCACTCCCCACAGCTGGAGGCGACACATTCCTTTATACATGGTATTTATCTTGGCATTTCTAAATTATTCACTGTTATTACTACTTTTTTTCCTGAATACCTTCCAAATTACTGGCCTCTATTGTTAGTTACCTGTAATTCTTCCTCTCCCATGCAAGTCAGGGCAGTCACATGAAACTAAAGTCTGAAGTGTGAGGGACTGTTTGCCCATGAAACCCATGGCACTGAGGGTGCCACAGCTCCAGGACTTCTCCAAAAACACACAGTGAGAGCTGCTGCCCAAACAAAAGGAGCTGAGATCAAAGGGAGGGGAAGGGAAACCAAGTCATGGGGCTGCTTCTTCCCAAGGACTGTCCAGAAGAGGTGGGTGAGCCATTCTGGCCCTCGACTGACCAATTCCCACCAGCCTTAGCAGGTTTTATGAGGAATTCACCACCCTGCACACAGCTACAGTCTCTGCAGAACATGTTTAAACAAGGGACAATTGTTTGGCATTTGTGAGAAATGTAGCCAAGCCCCTCAAGAAAATGCTGTTTGGAATCATGTTGATGCATCATCCTCTTGCTACAGTATTTTTTGAGATATCTGTGATTTCTAGCCCTTTCCAGGGTAGGAAAAAAATCCCACTTTGGCCACCATGGGCATATGTCAAGGAAAAGCAGCCACACAGGCACCATAATATGATGAATATGTAGCAAGTGCTGGTACCCTTTTGCTGTAAAAGAGAGGGAACAGACACACAGAGCATTTGGATCCAGCATTCTTCCTCCAGGTACTGACTTTAAACACTTTGCAACAGCTAAAGCAGCACAAGGATTCCACATTCAGTTCTGAACTTCTCCCTAACCTTTGTGGTGGCATTAGCATAAGGCAAGGAGACATATTTTGACTCCCATCTGTGCAAATCCTCCCTGTGCTGCAGAATCAACATTCTGTCAACCAATTATTTTATGCTGTATCACAGCACCGGGGTGTGGGGGGGAGAAATGAGGGGGAATCATCACACCTACAATCAAAAGAGCAAGGTTTTGCAACATAGCATGTACTAAAGATGTCTGTCTTAAGTCAAACTAGCAGCCATATTTTATTCAAGAAGCATGTAAACAAATCTGGCACATTCATTATAAAAAAATTGTGTACCTAGCATGTTCATCACATTTCAGATATTTCATTCCTCCCTCCCCACTGAGCTCCATGGAGACAAGTCAATCAGAGTTAACCATCTGGTAATCCTTAGCCCAGGCTGTGCAGCTGCTACCTACCATTTTTAATCAGGGCCATGTCTTCCATTCATGCTAAATAGGAGGCATGAACAGCTGCTTGGCCAACACTTTCAAGCAAGTGCTCTCTCTCTCTCTTTAGTATTCCTGGCTTCTCTTCCTTTCAGCTTTACATTTTGCCCATGTTTTTCAAGTATTCACTTAAAAAAAAAAAATAATTGTGGAACAAGAGGAAAACGCTTCTGGTCATTAAATCTTTAGAGAGTATATGTGCTCTAAACAAGTTCCTGAGGGACACAGACTCCAATCACAGTCTCTGATTTTAGAAAATAATAATTATTGTGTCCATGGAAATACCTTGTTTGGGCTTTTTTTAACCTACAGATCCCTGCAGAATGGTTCTCCATTGCACATTTCAGGTAGAGAAGTTTTAAGCATGTAAGAGGTAAGATAAATTTAAATGAAGAATATATGGATTAATTTTTAAAATGGGCACAGTAATTCCCTAGCCTACAGGGAAGGTTTCCTGCAGGCTTTCCTGTATCCCAGCACCCAAGCAGAAGCCTCCCTGCCTCCAGGAGATGCAGGGGAAGGGCACATGCCAAAATCATCACCAAATCAGGCTGTCTCACCTCCATTGCTCAGTTCCAGAGGAGATGCTTCCCTGTGAACCATGCCTTAAGCTTCTGCCATCATCCAAAATGCTTTGGGGTTATTTTTGTAGGTAATCCAACTGAATGGCAACCAAATCTCTTCCAGAGATCAAAATATTCCAGCACAGCAGTATGTCAGCTGCAACTGCTCCAAAAAGCAGCATGTATCCTGCCCAGGTGATGGGTACCAGCCCTGCTCCACGCTGGGCACACACACTCATCCCTCATTCTCTGCCTTGGATGAATCCAGAGCCATGACTGTAAATCTCTTACCAGAGTAACATGAGAAAAATCAACTTCTATCCACTGCCAATGGCAGATTTGCTGCAAAGTCAGGGAGATGGGTGATGACAGCCCACGGTGATGCCACCTCATAGGAATGACTCTGAGAGAGTTGGCCCTGGCCCAGCAGGATTTCCACCCGGATTTTGTGGGTGCAGACACTGAGGTGTTGGCTAAGCCTGCTTGTTCAGGCCAACTCCTCCAGCATAGGTGCTTCTAGAGAACATGTTTTTACATCTTTTTTTCCCTGAAATCTTCCTTCAAACACGAGATGTAATACAAACACAGGTCTTTCAGAAGAGCAGAATCTTGGGAGCATGGAAATCACCCATTGCCTCTCTACTCCAATAGTCACAATTTGTACTCCAACTGTGTTAGAGAATGTTTTAACCCTGCAGAGCATCATTACTTGCTCCACCTACCAACAGACAAAAACAACATGAAGGTCTTGCTGAAAATAGTAATAATAATAATAATAATTTTAAAAACCCACGATGATATAGATGTTAGAAAACATTGTCTTTATTAATGACATGCCACTGGGGATGTAAAATCTTGCACGATTTAATCAATTAGTTTGCCTGAACAAAAAATAAACACAGGACATTTTCAGTATACAACAGTGCATAAAGGTTAATGCAATCATGCATTCCTCCAAGGCCACCATAAATTCAGCATTTAACTCCCATGAATTTGCCACAAGTAAAAAAATAAAGAAATAAGTTAGATGACAGGATGGTGTTTCATCTTGTGGAGGGAAAATTCCTCCAAAACACAAACATGTCAGAGCAGATTTTAAGAGAAAAATAGTCTAGAACTGTGGTAGAAGGACCCTGTGGAAAAATATCTCTAGGATAATGAGTGCCATCAAATCGATAAGGTCCACTTCTCCTCATGGCCTTTATGCACACATACACAGAAAATTACTGCAAACATTCTGCTTTAATGGCATTTTCATTTTTCATCAGAGATAAAAACAGTCTTTGCTGTAGCTAAATGTGCAGATTCACTTCCACTCTTACATCAATCAGAGTGAATTGTAAGAATAAAATATGAATTCTATGTTAACCCTTCTGAGAAGACTTATTTCAACCAAAAAAATCCTCCTCATGAGTGATGGACCAATGCATATATATCTCTAGACAATGATCAGGTTGAGGGCAGTGAAAATGGGACAAAAGAGGTGTGGAAAAAGACAATGAAAAGCACAAGTGCAGGTCATTTCTTGACTGGAGAAACAATGCATAAAAGACTGAATCAGTATTCTGCCACAAACCAACTAATTAAAGTGGAACCATGGGCTGTACATATCAAACTGGCCTTTGCTGTCTTCTGCTTGTGGGTCAATATTCCCAGTCTGCAAATCCTGTGTATGTTCTCTGATAACCTCTGATGCACCCTCCCCCTTGTGCATCCCTTCATGCTATGGAAGTGAATACAATTTAAATTTGGGATATAAAACACAGTAAAAGCCAATAACATATTTACATACACTAACCAAAGACAGCACCAAACTAGAGGAGTATTAAAAACCACGAGAGACAACTCATTTTATGGCACTTGCTCTGATTGTGCCAGCTGCTCTGTGGGCAACACTGAGAACAGCAATACATTTCCAGAGGTCACAATGTGGCAGAAACTCAGGCTCAGCAACCCTTACACAAAACTAGCACATGCCAAAACAGTGCAGAAAACACCTTCTGTGACTAAAGTGAAGGTCAAGAGATGTCCTCAGTCACTGTAATGCTACAAAGTTGTAAAAAGTCAAGCTTTGCAGCCAAAATACTCTTATGAATTAACCTAAGCAGCAATGCCCATGCTGTAGCTGAGTTGCTCTTCTGGCAGAAAAGCTGATTCTCTGATCACTGCTACACAAAAAAGGGACATATTTTCTGATATGGAACCATGTCCTCCTCCAAGCCCTTGATTTCACTGCTACAAAATGAGGCAATGGATGTTACCCCTTCTCCCAGCTAGGGATGTCTCCTGCAATTGGGAAAAGCCATGGCACTTAAAGCCCTTGATAGGCAAGTGAAATCAGTGAAGTACCATTAATCCTCACAGCATTTAATTCAGTATGGAGCAAGCCCTGGACAGACACACATCCACCACTGCAAAGATTCAGAATGGCTCTGTGCTTTCACATTTGCACACTATGTGCACACCTACCTCAGATTTTAGAAAGTCCAGTGTGCTAATACAGGATGTGCTGGGATGCTGAGCCCCAAACCCATGCAACAAAGGGTTTAGTTTTAATAACTGGAAGGGTTTGGATTTAATAATCCAACAGGTGGGGGGGTTTCGTCATAAAGTAACACCTTCTCTTTGAGAAAAATCCAGTTTTTACAGAACATGGTCACAATGAAGATTGCATTCTTCTTTAGATTTACTCCCAAAAAACCCCAGCCAATTCACAACCTGCCATATATGAGCTATAATAATAGTGGTGGTGATAATTTTGTTTTCTCCCTTCCCCACCAAGTATACTAGTTATGAAACAGAGACTGAAAGGACTGAAAGGTAATTTCAGCATCTTTAATTCAGAAAACAGAATGAACCAGAAATCTGGAAAAATAACTTCTGACTAATATGCAGATTTTATCAGCTTGTAGATCGGAAGCCACAGTTTGCTGGAAGTTGTCTCCTTTTCTGCTAATTTGCCTCAGATGAAAAAGGCACTTGTGTTCTCTCTCTAAGTGAATACTTCACCTCAATGCCTTTTGCAGCATATGCTCAAGCTTGCAGTTACTATTGATAGAATGGGAAAGAATGACAATTCTCAAGATTTCATAAAAATTCTCCTTAAGCCAAAATGCTGCAGAATTTCATTTATAATTCAGATATTTACACTCAAACATCAGTCCTGAAATCTTCCCTTGCAACACTCCTCATAGATGGAATTTAATTTTAATAAACACTGCAATGGTATGTGTTCAGACTGTGGCCTCATCCAGAGCCTGTCATGAAAGCTGGTGATGACCATAGAGCAGTAGAAGTGTTCAGACTATTTTAGGCCAAAAGTCCAGTGGGATATCTGAAAACTGCTAATTTGGAAGAGGATAGACACATGATTTTAGAGTGGGAAGTGTGCTCTGTGGTCATTAGCTGGAGTCCTGGGAATATCCATGCGAGGAGCAGAGTAAGCTGGTTTAGCAAGAGGGCAGAGGCTGGGGGAACAAAGCCTCACAAGGGAAGAGCGACCATCCTCTGTGTATCCAGCATTTTTTGAACTCACCAACCCCAGTGCTAAAGCATTGTAAGGTGAAGTCATCGATCATAATCTGCAAAATGGGTAAAACCTGCATCATACAGATTATTCCTGCAGGATCAGAGTCTCAACCACAGGTTTCTGCAGTAGTCAAATCCTTGGTTTTCTCCATCCTAAAAACCACACATCTCAGAGGGTCTGTGATGGAAGACACATGCCCTGACAGACCATGACCCCTACCTCAGGTGTCAGTGCAGCACTGGGGGTTTGGAGGAGAAACCACAGGAGATGATGCATCTGGAACCTGCTCTGTTCCTCCCACTGCCCTCCTCTGACCCCACAGCAACATCACAGGAGATGAGATGTATAACAGGGAAAGTGCAGATGGGGCATTGCACTGCCCATTTCTTTGTGTTTCTACTGCTCTGATTGGAGAATCTGTGAAGCCATTTCTAGCAGAAAATTGTAATTATGCCAAACTTGGATCTCATCATGTACAACAGAATACAACTCTGATTTCCATGTTCTTAGGCATGCAATGAACCAAAGGCACCACACTACAACTAGGAGGTACATGCAGATAGCTATAGGAATGCTTTTGGTACAGTTGAGGACTGCAACTGTGAATTACACCTGGAATCAAAATGTCCATTTCCTAGATTTTCCTAAAGCACCCTGGTATGGATAGAGGCAGGTACAGGAGCTCATGCAATCTCTGAGACAAACTGACTTAAGCTATCAAAATATGTATGCCTGGGTAAGCAACATGATACTGTCATTCAGTTAACAACACCACAAATGACAATCTAACACAGAAAATGTATCCCTGAGGAGTATGAAAATACATTAACTCCTTGATGCTCTTCACAATCCATTATCAGCTACAAGAGGCAGGCCATAATATCCAAATACCCAGCATCAAAGATTAAAGTCACGATACACAGCCACAATCAATTTTAATTATAGCAATCGCCCTGTAAACAGGTCAGGAGCTAATTGGATCAATAACTGAGTTCCCATCAAGTGCAATGAGCTGCACACTCAGCAGCCTAAGTTATCCCTGCCTATGGCTACAGAAAGAGTTTGTTCTCAGCATTATTGGGACAAGATCACTTTTAAATTGGCTGGGGCTGCAGATCCCAGCATTGCCAGCCCTCTGCATCCCAAAGGCTCACTGCAAAGGGCAAGTCTTTTGGAGAGGCTGCAGAGAACTACATACCTACCACAGGTCTTCATTATAATCGATATTTGAAGCATAAAACACTCAACAGCAGGATATTTTAACTCCTAAAACCAGTCAATTATGTTTGCTGAATTAGCCTGTGTGACTGAGTTGGTGAGTGCAATGAAGGAAAAAGAGTGAGACAAAAGCCCTGTTTAAAATAGGTCGCTCCTTTAGAAAATTTTGCAATTACACACTACAAATACATTTGCATGTTCAATGAGTAGTATGTGTTTCTTGTGATGAGAAAGCCTGGAAGAGCTTAATCAAAGTCTAGCTTATCAGCAAAGGCTAATTGGCTTCCATAGCACATCATCCATCAGAATCTAGCATTAGGGCAAGCCTCGCCAACCATTAGTTGGCAGAAAATCCCAATTTATTTTGATAACAGAGGTCTTACCTCCAGGGGTTTCCATGACCACATAATCAGGTGGTGCATCAGTGGCCCATCCCATGCCCTCCAGTCAGCATCACCCAGTTAATCAACTCAACAGCCAGGGAAGATGGGAACTGACCATGATGCAGAGTAATTTGGGAAGAAAGAAAGGTACAAGGGTGATACATAATGAGTCGGAATCTTTTTCTTTTAAGAAAGAGTGCAAAATAAAAACTAATTAATAAACTGCCATGAGTAAAGCAACCTAAAAATGCAAAATAATGATGGACTGAAGTTTTCCCTACAGCAAGCTGTCATCTCAGTTTGTGAACTGTCAGGCTGATTTCCCCAGCGTTATGCAAAGGAATGGCCTTTTTTTCTTTTATTTAGACTTCATATTTCAGCTACTGAGTCTTCTTTACACTAAGCTGGGTTTGCAGGCAAGGAATAAACCCAAGCCTTCTATTCCTGGGCATGATCTGCCTATGCAAAATCTGGATTATTTTAGGGAAGCACATCTTAGTACTTCCAGACTTGCATTTCCACCACCACAACACATGACTACAAATGACAAAATCTAAAGAAAGTCAGATCTTATGGAGGGCAGAGGCTGAAGATTCATTTATTAATGTAACCATCTGAAATCATCTTACATCTGTGTCACAGCTTGAAATTCTTAAAATCAACCTAGTAGAAAGTATCACAAGATGCTATTGGCTTGGTGCAAGACAACAGCAAGGAGTCAGGATCAGGATTTATTGCCAGACCAAACCTAGCACACAGGAAACATTATTGCCATTTCAGTCCAGTGACTAATTCAAGGGTGAAGAATTGACTCCTGCCAGGATCACCTGTAATCACTTTGTGGCTGCGTGCCACCAGGCCACAGCCAAATGCTGGCTGTTTTGGAGCCTCACATAGTGATCAAAAAGGCAATGAGACAGCTCTGTAAGTATAGATTCATCACTACAGAACTTATTACTGAGAACCTCAGCTAATTAGCAGTGTCCCACTGACAGCATCCCATTGGGATCCAACCCATCCCCTCCACATGGCACTGCCTGGTGCTCAGTGGATCCCTGGGCTCACCAGAGCTGGCCAAGGGTGACGTGAGCCACATGTCCTAACTGTGCTTGTCGTTCACATCATTCAGCTACAAAACTCAACTACAACCATTAAATACAAGCAAAACAATCTAATTTTGTGCTTCAGAAGATCAACCAAGAGTCCTCTCACCGTCTATAAATCCAAGAGCCGGACCTGGGTGATTAGAACCGCGTGTTTCCTAGGTGATAAGCCTTTCATTTTTCTGAAAGACATTTGAAATAGCGCATAGGAAGATTAATCCTCCCCAGAGAAGGGAGAGTTCACTGACTAATTTCTCTTGCATTTAGATGTAATAATTAGGCATATTGATTCTTCCGCTTTGTTCCTTACCATTATAATGAAATAATTAAGACAACTTCAAGGAAATGTTTGAAAGCTCATTTCACTTTGTCTTCTCAAATGTGCGTGCACACTCGAAGGGAAAAGCAAAGGTAGATTCTCGCCTTATTTATCTCCGTAATTCATCAGGCATCAACTTCAGGCAGCAAAGTGCTGCCTCAGGCTCCACTCCATTTGCTGCCTATCACAACTAGGCACCACAAATGAGACCCATCTGGTGTGACCAGGACACACATTGCTCTGCTGAGCTCCCACAGCAGAATGTTATCAAGGGGGACTGGAGAGAGGCTGACCCCCTCCAAGAGTTATGAAGAAAATAAAGCAATACTCGTAATTCCCCTTGAAGAGCCTCATGGTAGCATTCTTCCAAAGTATCACGCAAATATTATTTCCAGTTCAAGTTTTTTTAAGATTCTTGGAAGATAATGGTAAAGTGTCTACACTGAAGAGCACTCATGATCTCTCCAATCGCTCAGACAGCAGCACAAGAAGGTTTTTCAAACACAAGAAGGACATTATCCATTAAGGACTCAATCTTTGCATCCACAGGAGGAAAACGTTAGACAAATGGTTTGGGGGTTTCCTGATGGTCCTCAGGGATGTAAAGCTTGGCTGAATGGATCAGGGCCTGAACAGTGTGCATTGTGCACATCTGTGTGGATACTCAGGGAGTGCTGAAATTGGAACAATTATGAGAAGGATGAATGAAGATATTAAACATGCAAAAAGTTCCAAGAAAAGCCACTTAAATTGAAAAGGATTTTCTCATTTCTAATTCAACATTACTAATTCAACAGCTGATAAGAATTCTCTGATCTCTCCAGCATGTCTCAGATTTAAACAATTTTAGGCAGTTTCATATTAAATAACCTTTCAAATATTAATCTTGTAAAAACAGAGGGAAATGCATATGCATTTAAAAACATGCTTGCTTCACATATACCACTAAAGTAAGCTGATATAAAACCATGGTCTCGCAGCCCCCAAGGGGCAAAGGAAATGACAGAAAATAAAGAGGTAATTCCCCCAAAATATGCATTTTGGAATATGACACCACATGTGTTAGATGTGGATGAGTGTTTAGGTCCAAAGTGAGCACAGAACTTTCCAGAAGTGGGGCATTTACTGCAGACTGGGATTGAGCACTGGGGTATAGTGACTCAAGAAATGACATAGCAGCCTTCTCCACATTTTGCTCTTCATGTAAAGCTCACCCAGACCCTCGTGACTGATGTAGCTCTGGCACAGTATGAGCTGTTAATGTTTAATAGGTGTCTCCTGTACCAGTGGTCACTGGGACAGCAGGGAACCAATGTTTATGATTCAACACTTCAAAAGAAAATCTTAGATATGGCTACCTCTCAACAGGAGGAAACATCTGAAGAATGTGTTTTTCTGATATTTTTACTTCCTGAGAAATGAAGGGTGCTTTCTGTATGACTCACATCCATGTTTTTCACTTGTGATATTTTTAAACTCTGAGATCCAGCACTGATTGGAATGCAAAAAGTGTGACTTTTCTCCCGTCCTACCCCAAAGGGCCTTTCAGCCAGGGACAGGTGACAGTAGGAACTGGGAGTGGGTCATCTCCAGGTTTACAGTGGGGGTAGAAAGCTTAAAAGAAACAGTTTCAGAATTTATGAATGCCAGCCATATGTGAAAGCTAAAAGGTTTGATGAAAAAGAAGTACAGAGACTTCTTCCCTATGAGAACATAATGTGTATTTGAAAACAGGAAGACCCATCCAAAATAAGGCCTCCTTTCTCTCCTCTCCAGCCAAAAGTATCTTTACAGTGTAGATAAGAACTAAATTTTTTAAAATGTGGTTAATTAAATACATAATTCAAAGAGATATCTTCATGGCAAGTGATGCAATGCAGATTGTTTACATAAATTTTCTCTCCCTGCACATTCCTTCCCAAATTCTGCATGCTTATATTTGGGCATTGTGGACAAACCCACGCCTGTCCTAGTAGCACCCAGACTGTGCAGATCTAAATTGTCCAGTCCTCAAAGAATCAAAAGATGCAAAAAAAAAAAAAGAAAAAAAAATTTACAACAAACAATGATAAAAGAGTTTTAATGCTTTGAAACTGCTGCCCAGAGCCCAGCTCCTCTTTCAGCTTGGAGAAGGCTGAAGGGCTCCTTGCTGGACCAAGGCTCACCATAAAATCTCATTGGCTGGGCTAAAATGTTTTTAGCATCAGGCCAATGTAAATGCTGCCTTTCTTTAAGTACAGTTTAGTTCCTTTAAAGCACCATTCAAGAGACCTAAATGCCAGCCTCAAGCTCAGACACAAGTAAGCATTCAAAGAAAATTCACAGGCAAGGTTTTGCTCTGGGCAAAAAGATTTTGCTAATGGTTTCATGAAACTATTTTTTTTTCCTCCACAGGATAAAAAAGCAGAGGAAAGTTGAGGCAGAAGAGCCACACAAGCAGTCAGAGCAATAAAAAAACCTGGAAACTCAAAGGTAAGAGAGGGGTTTCTACCCAGTCAGGGGGAAGGTGGCTGCAGATGCTCACAGGATAGAGGAGCACACCAGGCTCCTCTGTACTGCCAGTGTGAATAAACAAGAGTGAATCACCAAAACATCTGAAGCAACCTCTTTTAAAAGAAATAACCTGCAAAGGACTGAAAACCTGACTAACAATTAAGATCAAAAGGGGTAACATCAACACAGAAATCTATTCAGTCTATACAAAAATGTCTCCAGCTCTCCAAGTGACAGGGAACACACTGTTTGCTTTGCATCAACCCAGAACTGTACAAGATACAGAGTTTAAAAACATTTCCATTCAGATAAGTTATCTCTTCCCCTCTCCACCAGCAGCTTTTAAAAGATTCATCTTGAACTTACAGCACTAGAGGGTTTTTTTCTTCCCTGATTTTTAATTCACTGGCATCATAAAGACCTTTAGCAATTTACAGTGTGAAGAGCACTTTCTCCTCAGATTGCCCTGCTTAGAGTCAGTTTGTACATTATGGTTACTTCATTACTTACATTGCATTACACAGGGGCAAATGCAGCAGGCACTGCTCTCTGCAGCAGATGTGCCCCAGGGCCAGCATGAGCCAGATGTTTCCCAGGGCCCCACATCAGAAGCAGGGGCTGGGCTGCTTCACCCCAACTACCCCTCTGCAGTGCTGAGCCTGGCACAGACCTCTGACCTTCTTTCTAGTCTGAAAGTGGGGGAGATCTGAGAAACTGCAGAGAACACAGCCACATCAGCAGGCTACACTAGTCAAAGTGTTGCAATTAGCAAAAAAAACCCAAACCAACAAAATTCAGACTCCAAAAACAAACCAAACTGAAAAAAAAAAACAAACAAAAAAAACAAACAAACACACCACAAAAAAAAAAAACCCAATAAACTCACACCA
>VZTT01066267.1:6972-21040 GCA_013400855.1 Buphagus erythrorhynchus
CACACATTAAAATTTCTCCATGAAAATTTGCTGAATTTATGTTTGTGTTTTTGTATACTCTGTTTTTAAAAAAATCAGCTTAGAAGAAAATGCCATAGTGAAAAGCCTCACTATCTCACTATTTAACCTTAATTTTTTAAAATTTTTAATGAAGCGATGGCAGAGTTGTGTCCTGGTATGTATCTTCCTGTGTTTGGTTATATTGCAGTTGAAACAGTTACTCTGTAGTAGTTTGGTTCTGTGTTGTCATTTTCCATTCTAATCGAATTAATGTATTTCTAAATAAAAGTCATTAATTACATAAATGTGCCCTAGGGATACCTTGGGAAGCAGATGAAAGCAAAAAAATACATCCTCTTGAGTTTTCCCTTGTGAGTGAAGTACTTAGCATCTTCATTCCATTATAGGGTAAATGTAGACTGTCAGAAGCAGACAGTGGAGCCAGTGGAAATCTCATTTGGTGATTTACAAATGTCAAAGATGATCTCAAGTCGTTTTCTGTTCATCAGGGTAACAGAGGTAGGAATGTTCTATATCTGAAGTAGGTCATGTCTAATAATTAGTACCTAGATAGCTTAGCAGAGATTAATATCTGACAAGCTTATGTTAAAAAATTGGGTACTGATAATGTTTTTAGTGCAGAGGTGTCTGTAAGAAGTGTGGGGAATATTCTTAAGCTTATTTTAGTAGTTCTTTGTTAAACAGTACCTGACATGTTTGCAGTTGACAAATAAGTGTTAGCTGGAAGTAGACATAAATGTAAAGAGGATTAGTGGAAGAGGTAAAATACTTGTGTAAACTATAAAAATTAAAATCAGAACGTATTTGGGCCATTTACTTGGTTATTAACTGCCAGTTTTCTTCAGAAAATGTATATACAAGAAATGACATGAATTAATGGTAGTATATGCTCATTCAGAAAAATATTTCATGCATAGAAGTGCATTGGGGAAAATTCTGTGTATATACAAATATTTCTGAAATCTGAAGCTGAGATTTTAAAATCTTGTGTTAGCTATCATTTTCATCAGTCGAGTAATAGCAACATATATGCTGCTGAAATAGAAATAGTAAGAACATTCAAACCACTGAGCTACGGGAAATGATAAGATAAAGTATTAAAACAGCTCTTGTTAGTAGTGGCATGATTTGTAAGTGGAGAAAAGACTATTTTCCTCCTTTTAGTCAGCTTGGATGAAAAATGTTAATGAGTTTGATCAAACCCATTGCAGTCACTTGGTTGTCTGTGCTACTTCTGTTTTAATATGTGAGCATTAATGATTGTAAATAAAGATTGGTTTTTATCACAAGCATTCAATATTAAGTCTGAAATGGTTATATGAGTTTAGATATTTGAAAAGATGACTTACTTTATTTCATTGGCTTTTAAATAGGTGTAGGTTCTCACCAGTTTCCTAAAGTATGATTCATCATAACAGTGACAATGCTGATGTGCTGGCACGCATAGCTGACTGGTATTCTGTCAGTAATAAAAAAAGGTGCACCAAATCTGTGCACCTGTCTAGACAACTGTCTACCTTGTATTTTCTGTATGTTTGTGTGGTTTAGGAAAATGGAAGCAGTCTTTTCCTAATTTCCTGTATTGTAGTAATGCTTATGTTAGAATCTGTTTAGTTGAAAAGTGTGTTGCAGTAGCGCAGAAGACAAATGTTTCCAAAAAAATACCAAATGATGAGACACAAATGCTTCAATGCATTGGTGCATTGTGTGTGAACTCTTGTGTCAGGAGTAGGAGTGTTTTCATGTGTTTTGTTCAGATGTGGTTTGTGTTTTATGTAGAAGAATAATATGAAATATGTTACTGTAATTTTTATACCTGCAGATAGTAGAAGTTGGACACTTCTGGGGTTACAGGACAGATGAAAAAAATATAGCTGTACTCCAGGCTCTGAGTGCTGGAATTGACTATCAGAACCTGATGGATTTGGCAGTGCCTCCATGTGTAGATGTGCTTTGTCTGGCACCATTCACTTATCTGGGAAAGAGAGGCTACTACAGAGCTCATGTTCTGTATATTCATGGGGATTGTGCTGAGGTAATGTGCTATGTCAGATTGAATTGCTAACATGTAATTGGGTTAACAATCTTGGAGCTTTGCTGCCTGTTTTTTTTCATTTATTTTTTCTACAAATCACTCCAGCCAGAATAGATTAATTTGTTTCTTTTCCAGAACACAGGAATTTCTAGTATTAATTGAGAAGCTCTTGCAGAATGAAGTGAAATAAAGACTAAAACCTCCAGTGAATCTGAAAATGTGGCTTTTTTTGGAACGGTGTTTAAGCTGCTGAATTCTATATCATCAACAAATTCATCTGACTATTTTGACTCTTTGTGCTGAGATGAGTAGTGGAAATTACTACCACAGTTCAAGATTGGTATTGATTTTTCAGGCCAGTACTTTCCAGCAGCTTTAGAGCAGATCTTTAATTTTTTTTAAGATTGGCCTTTGAATTTCTTTTATATCTTAACCTGTCTGGGTGTCACCACTATAGAGTTAATACTGAATATTGTCATGGTTTAAAGTAGCGAAAAACGATTGAATAGTAGTGCAAATCTCATCACTTTCTCATTTGAATTTATAAACAGTCACTGAGTATGTGTTCACATTTGCTTAGCTGAAAGCAGTTGTTGGTAGTATCACTCACTGAAGAAGTAAGGTTGCACAGACCTGAGTGTTTGGAGAGAATTTAGAGTCTTTCAGAGAAACTTGCCTTTTCTAGATTAGTGGATTATTTGCATTACAAGTGGATATTTAGGTCAAGGGATCAAATATAGATGTGATAAAATTTGATGTATTCTTTTTGACATGATTTCATTTGCATGCTTTCTAGACTTCGAATTTGCTTCCATGTGACTTGGTAAGATTTGTGTTGTACTGTAATTTTTAAACTCAAGTCATGACTTTCCTTGCTACTAAAGGTAGCGCTTTTAATGTTGTGAAATCTTTGCAGATACTGTTGATTCTTTTTCCAGGTATTTTTTGTGGATTATGGCAATAGAGCAGAAGTGCCTTTAAATAAATTAAAAGAGATTCCAAGCTGTCTTCAAGGGCTTCCTTTCCAGGTAAGGGTGATGCTGTTGGCTGTGTCTTACTAGATACTTTTGTGTCTGGCCTGGCAAACGGGAGTGAACTTCAAGTCAGGATGCTTTTCAGAATAATACTTAAATAATATGTGTTTTGCTGATGGAAGTACCTTCAAATAACCTCCACTAATAGGCAAGTGTTTTCCAGAGGTGTATGTATTCACAAAGCAGAAATTCTTGTGTGTAATTGAACTATGTTGTGTTTAATTGTAGAGAAATTCTAATTTTGTAAAGCTTCATTTTTTTCATGCTGCTTTGCGGTTCTCTGAACTGTTGGCTTTCCTGGGATCTTTTCAGACAGAATTCTCTTGATGATTAAATACTTGTATTATAGATCCAGTGATATTTTGACACAAATTAGAGGGATTTTATAGCCAGTTTTTCAGAAAAATAACTCTCTTGAGCTATATTTACAAATAAAGTAACTATACTTCAGTTGTAATTCAGTTTTTCAGTGGTCACTCAGATATTTTTAAGCTAATATAAACAGTTGTGTCATACTAATTCTATTCTCTGAAGCATTTAATGATGAAAATCAGAAATGGACCAGCAGAAGTAAGATTTGATCTTAACAGGGCTAATTTTGTTTGGTTTTCTTCAGTAATTGATTTAAAAAGAAAATTTGGCAAGAAGCATCCTTTTTTGCATTTCTACACATACTAAATGGAAATGTATTTCTGCTTCATTCCTGATCTTTTAATGACCAGTTTTAATGATTAGCTAGAAAAAACCCAGGGTTTCTGCTGTGAATTCATTCAGAGACATTATTACAGATAGTGATTTTGGACATGAGAACTTAATTACTCTTGCCTGCCAGGGACAGAAGAGCAGTAGTGGTCTTACCAAGTTTTCTGTTACCTAAGTTGAAAACAGTTGTAGACTGTAAAGTTTTTTTCCAAAGAAGACACCTCTGTGCTCCTAAGATTGCACTGTGAATAGTGAATTACTAGCAAATTATCCTTCATGCACTGTTTACTCTGATTCCTTAGCAACTATGTATTATATTGAAGCGATATGAGCTGTCATGTGTTGGCAGTGATGGAATGGGAATTATGCCAGTAGCTTTAGAGCAGCCCTAGGAGTTAACATAAGCCACCACAATAATGATGAAATAATTCATAGTTATTAATTCAGACAGTTTGTTGAGAAAGTGAAATACTTCCTTGCTGATTCTCCAGTTGGGCCAAGCACCGTTTGCGATGTTTCTGCTCTAGGCTTTGGAGTTCAAGATGTGCGAGATGTGTCCCTCTGCCCGGTCTCTGGTGTGTGGGGAGCGCTGGAGCTGCAGTGCCAGCCAGAGATTTGCCTCGCTGGTCAGTGGCTGCACTCTGCTGGTGGAGGTTTATTCCCTTGTGCACGGGGTCCTGCACGTGGATGTGTTCCGTCACTCGGGCCACAGGGGCCTGCTGAGCGTTCGGGATGTGCTCATCGAGGAGTGTCACGCTCAGCGAGCGCAGGAGTCCTACAAATCACAAGTATGTACTGACTAAGCTGCTGCTGCTTCTCTTACTCCAATTTATTTCAGTTCTGGCTGTCCTGAGAAGCTGAGCTGCAGCTTGACTAGTGGCAAGGTTAATACTTGAATAGGGCAGTGTATTTTTATGTGTGTGCATAATACATATCGAGCTGTTGGCCAAAAGCATTGCTGCTTTGCAATCCCTTCTGGAGGAGATGTTTCACAGGAAATTATTTCCTCAATTGAACTGCTCCTTCAAACTCCAGAAAACTGTTAACTGCTTCATAGTTTTAACTCTCTTCCATTTTGATGTTTTATATAATCTGAAAGGTCATCGAAACGTTTTTTTGTCTTTGTATGCAAGTATTTATTTGTGTAGGACCTTCTTTGTAAAGTTTTTGAAGGAAAAATGGTTTGAGGCTTCTAACACTTCGATTATTGTGTAGCAAAGCCATGATTTGCTCAAGGAATTATTTTTGGACCAAGCAAAGGAAAAAGAGCAAATGCCCGTCGTATCTGCAGGACAGGAAAAAAAGCATCTCATTGAAAGATTGTTGAACTGTTTTTCTGAAAAGAAATCTGATGCACCAACCCATAAGGTAACTTGAGTGGTGGTTTTGGCCTGTTGTCACCACGTGACCCTGCTTCTCACATTGTTAGAATGGAGATGAGGACTGAAACTACCAGATAACAAAGCTCTATCTGATGCATTTCATAGGGCATTCTACTTTCTCTCAGTAGAAAGCCATTGTGTGACCACTGGTTCAGACTGGTCTGCTGCAGTTCTGAACAGAGTTTTGAAGTACAGCCTGAGAGCTAAGTGATCCTGCTCTTCTGATACATCTAAGGCAGCACTTTGAACTCATGCAGAACACAGATCAAAGTGAACAGCTGAATGCAATGTTTCTGTACATGGTAGTCTTCATTATATAAGCCACAGCAAAAAAGCAAGTTTACAACCCTATCAGTTTTTCAGAAAATCTAAACATGGTTTTTACTATCCGTAGTGCTTCATTCTTCATCAGCTAGTGATAGGTAGGCAGCTGGGATAGGTGAAGCAGTGAATGCTCCAGTAACTGATGGTAATGATGCTTTTCCTCTGCCAGTGCCAAGCTCAGAAATGTGTTTTGAGGTATCTAGTCACTACTGAGTTGGAATATAAGACAAGAAAATATGTGTCCTGTTCTGCATTGTGATTACAAGTTGGGCCTCATCTACATTCTGATTATTTTCCCATTTCAGACCTGTTAAAATTTCAGGCTTTCAGGCGCCTAATCGTGCTCCATTTATCCACAGGAGTAATCCTGTTTAACTTCCCACTTCATAAAGTGAGATATTTTCAAGATTAAAGACCGCATCACATAAATAAAATCACCTGATTTTCTTAAGTGGTCTGTGAAGTCTGAACTTGTGTTTTTTAAGCCAGAGAAAAGTCATGAATCTGGAGCACCTGTGAAAATGTATAATTTTAGTTAAGGTGCCTCAACAAGTAAAGTTTGCTTTAGATGAGTGAAATGAAAGTGCCATCTTACCAATTTAGCAACTCAGTGTTCAGTACCTGCTGAAATGTGTTTGGCTTTAATTTATAAAGCATTTAGATTTGAAGAGATCCAGGTGCTGGCTAACTACAATATCATTTGTCATTCTCTCTTTTTTTTTTTTTGAAGGTAACAGTTCTTGGTCCTTTCAGTCCTTACCAGCTGAAATGCTACGGTCTGACCAAAATATCCCAATTCAGGTATGAGAAGACTTTACTGTGAAGTGTAGTCATGTTCTTATCTGTTATTTTTGATAAATAGGCAGAAACTACCTAGTTACTCTTACAGATTTTTTCTGAATTTTTATTAATTGAAAAGACTGAAGGAGTCAAGCCTGAATTGCATTAATACACACACTATTGCTATTTAAAATCTTGGAGTAGTTTTAAGGTGCATTGTTGTTCTCACAGAGAGCTTATTCGATAACTGTTACTTAAATCTGCTAACAGTAAGCAGCTATTTTGAGTTTATGTTGTGAAGTTAAAATGTTTTTTTTTTTAATTTACATGTTCTTACGAGTTTTAGAGTTTTTTATTGTTGAAAATATTTCTTCCCCAGAAATGTTCTCATACATAAGGACAGCATAAATTCCATTGTTGTCAGTTTTGGTGCAGAAGATCCCTTTCAGCAGCTCCTGGTCGCCACTAATGTATCAGTAACTGCAGCTGGTAATGCCTAATAAAAATGTTTGGATGGTTTTTCTAGACTTCTGGTTTTATATGAGTAGTTCTAGGAGTAAATATATCACCGTAGTTCTATGTTACATCTTTATGAGGTTTCATTTTCATTAAATGCTCCTTTAGAGTTATTTGAATTTATTTTTTCTTTCGGTGCCAGGGTCTGTGATTTTAGGAGAAACATCTTTGATGCCTCCTATTCATGGCCTGCTTGCACTCCTCAGTATGCTGTTTGCTCCTGCAATAGAACTCAGGTATTTGTGCATTTTAAAGTGGTGGTTCTTTCATTATTTTCTTTGGGATCCTCACAAATTTTTGACAGATGTTTTTTATTTGCTTTCAGCATTTTATATGATCTGTTCCTGGTATTTTTTAATGTGTTTTACTATAGTATGTAGGTAAAATAACTGGTTCATGTACTTATGAATTGGTGCTGCAGAGTCTTCGTTCATGATAAGGCTTTACAGCTCCTGACAGTTGTGCTGGAAGCCTGGGAGGGTGGAATGTAAACTGGGAATGTTAAATCTACACGAGAAGAGGAACTTCCATAATTTTTTGTAGAAGCTGAGCTCCGGCAGTGGCATTACTGTTGTGTTTTCTTGAATTTCTGGTATTTGTAGACTGTCATTTCAAAATAGTGATGCTTGCTTTCCTTTACTTTTCTTATATATGATTTTTAGGTGAAGTTTTATGAGTATATGTTTTTATAACCAGAACTTCAGCTTTGTTTCATCATTGTATATTTTAAAAACCAGTATGACTGAGTGTGAATGCCTCTCAATTGTTTTAGCTTCTTTCAAACGTGTGTTGCTTTGCATGGCTTAGACAAATTCATTTAAGTCTGTCTTCATAAGAATTTAGTTTCTTCATCTCTTGGTGAGACTGTTTTCTTTCTTTTTCATGTAGAGTTGATAAAAGTGGGAAGCATTTTACTGGTGTTCTGTGTGGTTTGGGTTCGAGTCAGACATCTGGGGCTCCACTGCTTCCAGCAAATGATATGGAGGTGACATTTGATGTGCATTTTGGACTGGAAGACATAACAGAGGTAAAACTTGTGTAAGAATTTTCACTACAGTAGGAATTCAGTAGAAGTCAGTGCATCTGAGCTTTTTAACTCTTAGTGTTAATATAAAAACTTTTTTGGACTGTGGGTTTGGGGTTTTTGTAGTTTTGGTTTTTTGTTGGGCTTTTCTTTGGTTTTGTTTGTTTTGGTTTTGTAATGTACTCCCTTTTTATAATCATGGATTTTTATCAGGAGAAGCAGTTACCCCCTTCCTACACTAGGAACAGATAAGTTACTATAGAATCTTACATACTTTTCAAAATATAATCATCAATTTTGCACTAAGCAGAAGTCAATACTTACTAGTTTTGTTCTCAGGATTGTCATGGCTTTTACTGACAAGCAGAGCACTGCTGCTTTGCAGGCTTCAGTTTGATTTTACAGCTCTGATAAGTCATCTGTATTGAGCTACATCTCAGAGCAGATCAGCCAAACAAACAATAAAGCCCCTGCATTCCTCATTACTGCCTTTTGCAGCTCAGAGAGTGAGGTCTGTCAGAGGGAAGCATGTACATAAGCTGTGCAGTGCAGTGCAGGACAGTGGCTACGTTTGACATGTGCTTGGGACAGTGAAGGATGTGCCCTGGTTAGGTCTGTGTGGAAGCAGGTGCTTGGGGTGATGCCTGGAGGCTTTCCAAAGACACAGTGGACATGCTGGTGCACATTATCTGTGAGCTGTTATTTTCTCATAGCACTGACTTGGTGTGATGGCTGTATTCATGATGCCTTAGCCAGAATGGTAACACCAGGCTGCTGTACATGTGAAAAATTACAGATAGAGAGAAAATGCTTAAAGCTTTCACAGAAGGAATTCTGCTTTGGAAAAGGTCCAGGCAAGTGGTAGCTTGTATGTTTTATGGCATATCTGAGTAACTTTAAAAACTGTGATACCAGGTGTCTGAAATATTAACATCACTGACCACCAGAGGTGCAACTGCAGGAAGAAGCATTTCTGAAGCTTCAGATGTTTTTTACTTACAGAAATACTATTCCAGTTGAAGTTCAGTGTTGTGGATGCCATGACCACCTTCATGTCAGTGTAATATGATGCAGACCTTGTGCTGGTTTAAAGTGCTTTGTATTTGTCACTGGTGTTTTACAGATAAACAGTCTGAGGACAGCCATGAATAAGCTGCTCTGTGAGCAAGCAGTGCATTCTGGACAAGAGCAAGTGGCAGAGCTGCAGGAGAATATTCGTCAGAAGCTTCTATGGTAATAATTTTGTAGAAATATGATCTGTTTCACAGTCTCAGCAAAAATGAGTGATTGCTTGAAGCATAGCTCAGATTAGGCTTTGGAAAAATAATACATGCTCTCATTTAATGATGCATTTCATTTACTTTGTGTATGTATAAAGCAGTATACTTAACAACCTTAGGCTTCTTGTGGAAGCACTGGTTCTTCAGGGAAGCACAATCTCTTAGAAGTCATAAAACCTAGACTGTAAAACGTGTTCTACAGGATATCAGCTCTTATGTAGCCTTGTTTTTTGTACCCAGGGCAAATCTAATGGAGTCCTGTGGCATAACAGTTCAGAAAGATTTAGAATTCTTTTTTCCTGTACATGAAATTTGAATCATGTGTGCTGCCTTTCTTCCCTCAGCAGACCTATGCAGGATAGGTGTTTGCCAAGTGAATTGGAAGTCCCAGGCAAATTTAGGAACTGAAGTAAGGCCACCTGCCTTTTTTCCCAGCAAGCTTCCCTTCTTGTAAGTGAAGCAGTGGTTCTGAAAAGACGATTGTGATTCAGTGCAGCCAGCCTGGAGAATTTTTCATCTTGTAGTTTGGGAGAAGGAGTGCAGTGAACTATCCCAGGAACAGCTCCTGTCTGTCTTTGCTGAGCATAATGTGAAAAATCTTCCCTTGTTTGTACACTCAGCATGAATTTTAGTGCTGTCTGTGTCATCAGGAGAATTTTCTCATCCTGACCTGGCTCTCTACTAAACTGTCTTAAAAAGAGCTCTGGTCCAGAGTCCATAACATAACTTTTACCAGCCTCATCTGTAAGAAACAGGACTTTTTTTTTGCCAGTAGAGCTTTGCTGAAGTAACTGGAGGATGTCAGAGTTAGGCAGTTCATCGTGCTGATAAAGAACCCTGCTCTTACCCAGGGTTATCAGAATGATTATCAGAGCAGCTGTTGATGCTGATTTTTCAGGTCTTCCTTGATTTTGAAAGTATCTGCTCTCTTTATCTGTGGAAAAAAAACCTATTAAATTGCCTTACATTAAAAGCAAGCACCCTTACTTTCCAAAACTCCAAATAAAATTTGAGTGCATTCCATAGTAAATTAGCAAGTCAGCCTTACTTTTTGAGGCACTAGAAATGAAATTAAAAGAGCACAAGAAGTGGAGAAGTTAAGGAACATGGATACGCAGAAAGAGGCAAAGCCACAACCCCTGTCTGGAGGTGACTGTGACAGTAACAGCTCATGCTGGGACATCAACACTTACATGCTAAATTGAAGGCATTAAAATGTCACTGCTATTCGTTCAGACATGTGAATACTTGCTACAGTTTGGGCACCTATTTTGGGCTGATTGTTCAGACATCTCCAGCCAGCTGGGAGGGGAAGGGTCAGACCTTGGCACAGGTCCTGGGCACTGACATGTTCCCAGCTCAGTCAGTGCCGACTGCCTGACTCGGTCACTCTCATCACCCCCAGGCTTTTTGTCTTCAGGATTTTATACCTTTCTGTGGGAGCCTTTTCTCTCCTGGAATTTTTTTACATTTACTGGTTGTCTTCCAATGATCATACAGATATTTTTATTTAAACTTTTATTTTATATTATTTTGTATGTTTTTATTTGGAGGAATAAACTGATTATTGTAATGACTTCTTTTCCCTTGTGTAAAATTTTTCTTGGTTTTGAATTTTTTTTTTCCAATTGTACTTTCTGTGTTTCGGAAAAAAACATTTATTAATTCAAGTACATAGGTAAAAATTTAGCCTGAACAGTCTTTCATAACTGTTTTCCATTTTTGAAAAGCTAATTGTATTTACAACATGTCACCACTACTTAAGACTAAAACCAGTTTTTGAAAAACATATCTAGACAGAATTAATTAATGTCTAGTACTGTTGTACTTTGCACAGCTTGAGGAAATAACCGGAGCAGACAGACAATCTATAGTAATTGAGTTGTCATGCAAAACAAAATATCCTAAAAATAGCTGTATTATACATTCTAGTGAGTAAGCATACATAAAATGTAAGGAATAAATTACAGTTGCAAATTCTAGTGCTTTGTGAAAAAAGAATCTCATTATTTTCTTTAGAAGAAAATACATTCTGATAGATGATACATCCCTGTGAAAATTTGCGTTTTGACTTACTGCACTGTATGAGCAAAGTACAGAGAAATGAACAAATCAGACTAGATTAAGAGGGAAATTGAAGGTTCCCTTCAGCACAGACACCTTGTAAATACCTAGTTGTATCTCATATTAAAAAATGCTTTGTCTCTTTAATTAACTAAATACAAGTGTATTACAAATACTTAAGGCTGTATTTATGTAATTTCAGTTTAATCTGTAAATCAAAGCCTCGAGACATCATTGATCCTACCTGGTATGAGAATCCATATGCATGGAATCAGGTAAGGGTATAAATTTTGTTTGTTTCTCTTCTTTTGTTTTGATTTGGTTTTTTTGAGGATTTTGAGTACTCCAGTACTTCAGTTAGTTAAGGGTGTTGAAAGGGAGAGCTGCTGTGGTTACTGAATTTGAAAATACCAAAAGCACTGTAGGGTTAAATTTAAAGCATAAGAACTTCTATTTATGTAATCAGTTACGCCTGTTGATACCCTGTTTTTGTAGAGTCTGTTTAGTTGTTGGATGACTTGTTTTTTAATTTTGTGTGTATAAATATTCAGTGTTTTCAAACAGAACTCTCCATGGTTTTAAGGTGAGAGAGATTGTAAAGGCAACTTCACATTTGTTGGAAGTTAAAATTTTTTGTTTTTTCTGTTAAGCAGCTGTATGAATGCAGTGCATTTTAGTTTTGTTTTGGGTTGCTGTGCTTTGAGGTGGCTGTTCCTTTCTAGGCAGACAGAAATATGGCTTGTTTTAGTACAAATGTGGTGGGGTCAGTCAGGAGGGCAGTTTTCTGAAGACCCAGGAGGATTTCATTGAAAAACTCTTCTAGCTTCCTACTCTGTTAGAAATCTTACCTTTCTTTCTGTAAGGGCCTCTGCAGGCTATTGGATTTCCTGAAGAACAAGTAGAGTTTCTTAATTAAAAAGAGGGTGATGAATTAGTGAGTGCAGGAGTAAAAGTGCTACACAAACTCTCCCTGTGCCTCTCCCACCCTGGAGCCCGTAAAGGAGGGATTTGGATCAGCCTCGAAAAGAGGGACAACAGAGAACAAACACCAAGGGCACTTATTTCTAAAAGGCATTTTTTAGAGTGTGTTGTGATATACTGCCTTAGGCCAAAGTGTTTCTATTTTCATATTTCAAATTCAGTTATCCTTGGATTTAGGAAGATAATATACTCACTTCTGCTGGTGTTTATCTTTTATAGCAAAGTAACGTGTAGGCCTTGGATCAGGATTTTCCCCACTGCATCTGAAGAATCTCAGGACATCTTATATCATAAAATACTGCCTGTAATGCTTTGGAATTGATTGTGGAACAGTGTTCTGAAATCATGGCAAACCATGAGATAAAGCATTTTGTAGCCCTGGCTCTTCTGTTGCAGTGTGTGGCATGGAACTGAAATTCCTGTATGATTTATAACTCAGAACTCTTCAAGACTTTTTCTTAGCTGTGTTATATAGGAAAACATTAGGAATACATTCTGACTTTCATCTTGCTTCTTTTGACTAGGTGGATTCTTGGCGTATTATTGACGAGTCTGAAAAGCAGCAGGAAAGAGGAAATTTTGTTTATCAGCCCCACAAACTTGTTTTGTTGAATGATTAAGTATTTCTAGAAGTCTTTCAGAGGATGAGGTATTACTAGTCTAAAAATTACTTCTGTCTTGTATGCATGTTTTGCAAGACTGTTCCTTAAGATGAGTACAAGTGTACTGAAATACAGTTTGGAAAATCTTGTGTTTATGAAAAAGCTGAGGTTTGCTGGCCTGGAGGAGACAGGTTCAGTCATAGACCAAACTGATGTAAATCAGGATGCAATTTTCATTTTAATAATACTTCTAAACAGGTTTATCACAAGCTACATGAAAGATGAAGCAAATCTAGGCTTAGTTGATCATTTTCTGTCTAAAAACTCATAAATTAAGGGGCATGACTTTTTTTGTCTGTTATTACAAGTTGCATTTTCCTGTTTTCTTTTTTATTAGTTCTTAAAAAAATATGCAACAAAGTGGGTTGCAATTTTCTTTAACCAAGAAATAGAAGTCAGAAGAAACTGATTATATAAATTATCTGTCTTCATATACTGGATACAGTTTTTTCATTGATTTTTTTGTACAGCAAAACATAACATGATTTATTTTCCTGTATGGCAGAAGAATGCTTTTGAATTACTGATTTCTGGCACTTTGTTTCATGCTTTCGACTTACTTTTACATGGGAGATCTTTAGCCCTAAAAATGAGGTCAGTGGTTTCAGAATAAAATGCAGAAATTAAATAAAATGTTTTTGTCTCTTCCTGTGTTCAGTCATGCTTAATAAAAGGTAAATGTATTTACTAAAGGTATGTGATTGCACTCATGAAATACATCAATACAGAAACAATATGTGGGAGAGTATTCATTTTCACTGTTCACTCAGTGATTTGAAGGTCATGTAATATTCAGTCATCCTCTGAAGGGCAGAGAATCAGTGGTCACCATAAAGAAGTGGCAGATTTTTTGAAAATAAGGGGATGCTTAGAATAAGAAATGATTTTAAGCTATAATTAAACAGAGGGATGACTGTGTAACAGGTAATTTCAGTGGTTTATTAAAGCATTACTTTCTTAGACCCATTTTAGTGATCCTTGGGAATTAGAATAGTTAGTGAGAGAGTCTAAAAGAAAAATTGCATCTCAAGTGGCTTAGACAAGAGTGTTTCTCAGCCAAGTGTTGTACACCAGTTAAGTGTTACTGTTCAACACCTTTGGGGCAAGTGGAACAGGCAAGATTTCAAATCTTGGTTTGTCCATTAATGATGGGAGTTTCTGCAGGAAAAGGAAGCGCAATGCACAAAGACATGAGAAAAATAAAGAAACTAATTCCACATAAGCAGCACTGTTTTTTTTGTTTTTTTTTTTGTTTTTTTTTTT
>VZTT01066354.1:3368-15939 GCA_013400855.1 Buphagus erythrorhynchus
GTTTTAAGAATCGAAGTTTCATATTGTACTGAAGTTTAGGTGTCGCTTGGTAAATCTTTGCTGCAGCATATAATTGAAGATGAGTAAGGCTTAGTGTGGTAGGGGTCCTGGTGTGGAGTTAATTATCGTACAGTTCTGGTGAGAAAGCCCAACATGTATGAAATGTGTCCTTTTTTTTTTTTTTAATTTGGATTTGTAAGATGTAAAAGTGCTTTTTTAGCACTCTGACCTATTACAAACTATTACCTCACTTTCAGCCAGCTGGATCCTCATTCCACAGTGTTGTAGGCATTATTGTGGCTGTAATGCTTGAGTACAGCTAGAGTTGAACGTTGCCAGTTAGATATTGTAGGGACACGTTTCTGGACTCGTTTTTGTTTCTGTCTAAAGATAATTTATTTTCCAGTCATTCCCTGTTTTTTTTCTAAAGGTTCAAGACACTTTCCTTTAGAATTTCTCATTTTTCCCTGTTGCACAGGACAAGTTGCTGCATAAGCAATACAGGTATGCCTTTACTGTCTTTTTCGTTGCAGAATTCATAACTTGATGCTTGCATTACCAACCCTACTGCCAGACCTGAATTCAAACTCTGAACTTTTTTGGCAGTTGGAGAAGAAATTATTTTTAACAATGCAGGGGTACAGATAGGATAATGCCTCTAGCAAGGGAACACGTTGAGCTTCTGTGTTCTCTTGCAACTCCTTCATGACCTTTTTTGTAGAACTTTCCACTGCTGGAGGATATTCCTAAACACAGGAGGTAACTGCACTTGAGTTTAGACTGGATAAGAGCAGACAAGGAATAGTCTGTGCTTTTGTCTTGTGGCAGGCCAACATTTGCATTGAAATATTTCTATCAAGGAGTATATTGCCTTTTCCTGCAGGGGCTTTAGGGTTGAGCAAGCTTTGTGAAACAACTTTTTAGTTCGGATTGAATTGCTTTTTGTATCATCTGCGACGATGGTTACACAGGCAAAACTGGAATTACCATGTGTTTCTTTCCAGTTTACTTTCAAGTAATGCTCTTAAGATGTCCTTGAGTCTTAGGAGAACACAGTGTCCAAGGAGTGAAGGGAGCACTCTGCTGTTCCCTTTTTTCTCAAAAACAGTGTGGCTGCATCTGTAATGTAAAGAACTCTTTCTTCAGTGAAGACAAAATTTGAACTCTTCAGTATAAAAATGCATACTCTTATTGCAGTCCAAAATCTTATGAAGGCAAAATTATTAACCTTACTGAAAGATTTGTCACAATATTTTAAATAGCTTAAATTCTCTGCCAGATATTAGAAGTAGGATGGGAAGGGTTGTTTCCCTCATTTTCATGAGGATCAGAAACCTCTAGGTATTCCCCACAAATATTTCACAAGTTAAATGTAATTTCAGTCTAGGTCAATGTTGCTTTTTCTTGGCATCAGTACATAATGTTGGCTAATATTGTTTTAGAAAGCTGTAAGAAAATAATTTTGAGATTTGTTTTGGTACTATAAAGGTTTCTACTTGATCTTGAATTACATTGAAAATTCAGTAATTGGAACCTTCAGAAACCTGGAAATCTGCACTGCTAGTTGTATGCAGTTCTGATGAATGTAGCAGATAAAGTCGCCACTATAGTAACTAATTTCTGATTATCCAGTGTATGAACACAATGCACTGTGATGACCACTAGGCAGAGAGGTATTGCAAACTCAAAACTTCACATACACCAGAAAAAGCTGATAAGTACTTTGAGCATTCCAATGTCCATCTCTCTCTCTCTTTCCTGTTCTTTCTTTGATTGGGGCCAAGTCTCTAAACCAGTGTTACAGCTGCAGTTTTGGATCTCACGTCCTACTGAATTATGCCTATATTCAGGTATTGTCATAAAAACCTTCATATTAAGAGAGCTTTATTTAATCCTCACAAAAATCTCTTAGCCTAGTTGCAAAATCAGTTTTCCTGGGTGATACACTAGGAAGGAGAATTTTTTTCAGCCTGTCCAGGGCATTTCATTTACCTTCTTAAAAACAAAGATCCCCACCTGTGCCCCTATGCTTGTCTCTACTGAATTGGTACGTATAATTTAGGAGGACTCAAGGACAGAGCAGGGATTAGGACAAAGGCTTCATTCTGACGTGAGCAGGAAAAGTGAACATCAAAAACAATTTCTCTCATCATCACCTAGCATGGTTTATCTTAATACTTTTTTCCTGCTCAAAAATAATGAGGATACTACTAGAGCTACTTAAACAGTTTATCAATTACTTGGTGCTACATTTCTCAAATAGTTTTGCAGATAATACTTTTTATGCCTGTGTGAAAGCGTGTAAACTTTTACTGTCACTATAAAAAGCACTTGTCTGACCTATTCTAAAGTATCAGAAAAGGGATAAATAACTGCAGCACTTTTTCTGTTACAATGCCAGAGTCTTAATTAAATCTGGTCTTCAGGTTATGAGATACTTCAAATATACAATCTAGGATCATTAACAGCTTGTCAGGTCAGATCACAAGGTTTCTTAGGATATTAATCTGTCTTTTGAAGACTAGTAAAACAAAATATTCTGGAGTTCAGGCAGGGGATGTATATATACATGCCTGGTATTTTTAACTGATCATTTCAGTAGGCCATTTCAGGGCTTAACATTGGGAATCTGGGATGATGGGTAGGGAAGGGAAGTTTCCCAAACAGAAATAAAAAACCCATTTTGGACCATTGTTTAATGTTCAGTTTGAAAACTGTATCACAAGAATAACGGATAGGGATTCTTTCTCCCTTATGCCTTCAGGGAATGAGTAGTATTTAGAATCTCTGGCTGAAATTCAAGCCTTTTTACCGTGTAACTTTTTAATATAAACTCATTGACATGCTTTTTACATCTGAAGACTGAAAATGGATCTTAATGTTTAAGTTGTGGAATGGTATATTTCTTAAATGAAGGGGGAACATTTAAAAAATAGATTAGAATACCAGCATTAGTGAGCTTAAGGAATTTTAGTATGTAATAGCAAAGTATAGCAAAGTATTTGATTAAAAAATTAATCTTGAATTGCTAGTCTGTAACTAGGTGCATTCTAATTTAGCAGGTGAATATTCTTTACTTATCGATATATGATGGGCTTTTTGCAAATAGAAACCTTTATCTGAGTCCCACGTGTTGCTTGTACTGATGGGATGTATGCTTACAGCAGCTTATTGCTGCTTTAAAATGTATAAAATGTTTTGAGTGTTTGCTCATAACTCTTTCTAACCTCCACTTGTTAAATTGTCAGACATTGGTATTTTATCAGTCCGCAATGTAAGTTTAAACTAATGTTCTTAGGAATCCGACTTGTACACACACTGTTTAAAAACCCTCAGGGACAGTTTACACACTATCCTCACTCAATTCAGGTACTTGTACTCTCTTCTTAAACCTAGCAGTGACTTGTATTTTGTTTTGCTTTTCTTTTGACGTGCTGATAGCACATCCTTGATGAATGTCAACTTAAAACTCAGTTCAGGTATCCAGGTATAACTCAGCCAAACGGATTTTAAAGCTGCATATTTACTCTCCAGCACACAGTGCCTCAGACACTTATAGTGGCATTCTGTATATTCAGTTATTACTACTGAGCAGATCGCGTGGGGGTTCCTGGTATGTATTGTAAGAAATTCCTATGTATATTATATAATATGTATTATATTATATACATATATAGTATATATGTTATCTTAAACTTATATATTTTAAAATGCCACTACTAGCCAGCGCAGCTAAAAACGAAATACATTCCCAGCTGCCTCTGTGAACAGCAGAGGCAGCTTCTTAACGTGGCTCTTGCTTCTCTCTCACCATAACTACTTCTAAACTCAAGCACGGGTCCTTGGCTGTCTGACCTCTACACTCTAGTTATGCAATGTCCTTAGAGAATTCTGTGCACTGGCCACTGTGATGGAAACCAATGGGCCGGGAGTGCTTTGAGTTTATTAGTAATTGTTCTGCCAAAGTTGGTGTTTATATGACAAGCGTGTAAACCTGTCAGATAATCAGCAGAGGTCCAGGTTGTCCATAATTACTTACACCTCCTGGGTAGGACCAGAGCTCATGAGGTGCCTCCTTTCTAAGGCTGAGCACTGTTCACTGAACACCTGCAGTGCCAGGCCTCTGTGCTGTGCTCACCCTGAGGCCAAGCCTGAAACTAAAATCTGCTCTTCTGCCTTCATGGTGATCTGTTGGCAGTCGCAAGTCAGCAACACCTCTGCTTTATTATTTGACACTTTACATCTAAAGTCTTCGCTTTCTATTTATGTAACCCATAGTCTTTGAAGAGTATGGAAAATGGCATTTCTCTCTGACCTCTAGAAGTTCAAGTGTCATGGGAAAAAAAAACAGGAACCCCCCCTTTACTCTTATGGACCTCATTTCAATATACTGTTTACAGTTTGACGGAATTGTATAATTTAATATTTCTCTTGTACTGTAGTTTATATTTATTTACAGATTTTTTTTGTACTGTGTGATTTGAATTTTTTGTTCCTTGCTATGATCAATGTTTTATGTAGTAGAGCACTTATGATCACAAATTAAGGTTTTTGGTTTGATTGCACTACATTAATTTTTTAATGCAGTTCTGATTTTTTGACTGGACTAAATAAGCTGTGTCTTAATGTATGTGATAAGTACTTTTAAATTTTTATTTCATGTGGTCCATTTATTTTTTGCATTGTATGTCAAAGCGCTAATTCTCTTGTTGTGCATGTGTAAGATTTAATGGCTCCATTGTATTATTTGACCATGTCATTTTGGAAACACATTCCCAGCTGTAACGTTGTGTATGGTAGTTTTCACTGGATGCTAGACTTTTCAAAACCACTATTCTTCTAATAAATTTTGTTGTGAAAAACTTCAAGGGGTTCCAATTCTGTTGTTTCTAATATGCTTTCCAAATGCCTGTAATAGTAGCCCAACGATATGAGATGCAAACTATCACAAGGGGGGAGAAGCAGGGGAGGTAGTGAAAATAGAAGATAAAGCAATTTCTGGCTGAAGGACTGAGCTTTGGAATCTCCATACTCCATTGGGTTCTTGTCCTAAATAGGATTGACGATAAAGCTGCTTTAGCAGCTGGGTAGGGAATACATGTGAAAGCTGAAACACTGTCTCATAGCAGCCCCGTCTCATGAACTCCTGTACTCTAATTTGTGCTTCCCGACTGGCCACCTTAATTTCCTTAATGGTAAATAATTTATCCAGTGAAGAACAAACAATCTCTCAGGAGGGAAAATAAAAGGTGGTGTAGTGATGCTCACTGAGCACTTAGTAATGAGCCACGGTAGACACAGAGGTAGTGAAAGTGTGGCCCGAGCCCTGTGTGGCTCGGTTTTGGACTGTGGAGAGGCAGTGGGAAGAGCACCAGTTTGGGCAGCAGAGCTTTGTACTGGAGCATACGTTATGAGGCACAGGCACGTTGCTTAGCTGCTCGCCAAGGCACTGGTGTTGCTTTTATTTTCTCTGCAGCTTTATTTTCTCTGCTCTTCCACAGAGAGGGCAGGTCCCCAGCTCCCCATTAGCACAGGGGAAGCTCCAGCAACTCCATCTTGCTGTCCCTCTGCATGGGGGCACAAGGCAAATGCAGCAGTGACACCACACTGCATCCAGCCCTTCTCCAAGATCTATGTTTACTTTCTCATGACTGTACTTTGGGTTGAACTACTTTTGACGTTATGCATTATTGATACTGAAATGCTGAATACTAAAAAGTAGGTTACACTAAGTGGTGTATAATGGAACCCACGTGAGTTTAGGCATTTCTGCTAACCTTTGTGTTCAGTACTAGGATGATTTTGAGAGTGATGCATAGGGATTTCCTAGCTTTAGGAAAATTCATAATGCTGCACGGTATCTAGCCCAGGTTTCTTTTCTCCTGAGAAATTGCCTTTCTTAGCATGTGCTGTTGAAAAGTAGGTAATTTAGGGTTTGCATTTTTCAGTGCCTTTTTTGTTTTTTAAAATCCTTAAATAACTGTTACATTACAAACTCATTATTGTATTCCTTGTATACTAATACCAGTATTAAAAACAAAAAGCAAAATGGTAATTGGGTGTTGTCATTGGTTTAGCTTTACCAGGCATGTCTCTCTTAAATAAAAAACTTGGTTTAACTAGAGACTACATCTTACACTTATTCAGGAATAGTGAGTTTTTATGTGTAAATAGCTTGAAAGCCTTGTGCAGTAAACTATCATTTATCATATTTTTTTCCTCTTTGTCTGAATACATCTGTCAAATCTATGAAAATAGCCTTTGAAAGTGATGAACCATATTCCCATCTGCCATTCTTTAGGATGAATTACACTGTGCAGGCTTGTCCCAGAACATTTTTAATTGACACTTTTAGTCCTGCGATTATCACAAATACCAAGTTTTTCTGCTTTTCCTGAAGGACTCGCTGATGGTCTCGCATTGCTAAAATGAAATTGTTCAAACTTGAAGGAACACAGTCTTGATTTCTTCTTTTAAAAGCTGTTTCCTGTATCATGACAAGATTGCACAAGATGTTGCACCCAGGCCCAGAAAGAAGCTTCCATGCTGTTGTCTCTTATAAAAGTAGAAAAGAAACACAATTAGCACTGTTAGGCAGCTTTAAAAGTCACCTGCTATTTTCCTTCAGCTTGTTTGGACTCAGGGTAGGTTTTGAGCTCCTCAATCAGTTAGTGTAAGAGGCAGCTGCCTCTTTTGTACCTGCAGGAGCATATCTGGTCACCTTCTGAAGTGACAGATCCTTTGTGGAGTAGCAGTGGACTGTACCCCCACATACAAGTCTCTTGCTACAATGCAGATATTCCCTCAGATGTGAAATGAGAGGTTCTGCTCATTGCTCCTCTGTGGAAGTGAGAGCTGCTGGGAGGGGAAGAGCAGGAAGCTTCAGCTTCAAGTGCACCTGCAAGTTCTGGCATTTAAACGAAGCCAGGAAGGAGGGCAACTCCCTGAGCTCAGCATGAAGGATCTGAAAGTTGGAAATAAAAAGTTTTGTGAGTGAAGCTGGTTTAATTAAGGGGATTCCTGAGCATCAGAGTTTCACCTTCTCATGTAACCAAAGCTGAGCCCTTGTGTCGTGGCTCCTCAAACAGCAGCAGTGCAGAGCTTGTTCTGGTGTCTGCCATAAGACTGATCACCAGTGGCTTTCCTGCCTGAGCATGCTGAGCTCTCTAATTTCCTAGAGGCAAAACAAAAGTGGGTCTGGGGGAGGGGGAGGATTTAAATCCTGATTCAGGAAGATACTTCAGCAAATCACTATTTTCTTAATCTGCCAACTCTGCTCTGGCGGATGCCCAAACAAGGGTACTGGCTGAATGGAGGTTTTAACTGGAAGTGAGTAGCAGGTTCTTGGACCTATTTAGGAATGTGATTCATGTACAGAGGAACAGAGCTACAGATGAAAAGCAATTTCAAAAAACTGAGCTTGAAGTGTTAGGGCAAATCTAGTATTATGGACTTTGATACAATGAAAATGGAAAAAAGATTTAAGAGAAAGTTGATCTTTTTAATGTAATTATTTTTGAGACACTTTAATAGATGTTAAAATGCTGGAAGGATCCCAGTTTGTGAGAGTGCTGTTTCCTCTGATCTGGTACATTTGATGCAGACTCTGTAACTTGAAATCCAAGGTGTTCTCAGCTATCTAGTAGGAAAATCAAAAGAAATGTGAAGGACTTCACACCTGTGAATTATGAATTAATTAAGTTCCTTCTTACCCACCTACTTGAAAACTGCAGACAACACAATCTTTAAAAGCTCCCTTTTGGTATCATGAAGAGGCAACACAAAACAATTGCGTCTTGTTTTTACAGGTCACTCTGAATGTATCAAAATTACAAATCACATTTGAAATAGAATTTCAAAAATTCTTCTCTTGCTGCCTCCTCCTCAGGTGTCTCACAGCTCTGCAGGTGTCTGTTCTCAACACGCTTAACTAAAAGGCAGATTTTTGTATGCGATGGCTACCGCTCACATTTCCAGGAATTGTTTAAAAGCTCAACTAAAATTAGAAGCACTTAAGCTTTACTTCAGAGCATAGAAATATAAGCACTGCTGCCTGAACATACAAAAGTTGCCTGTATGAAAATACAGCTGCATCCCCCTAAGGAGCTGACCAGAATCCTGGACCATAACCCACCCAGCCCTCAAATTAACACCAAGAGGGATGGGGCAGAGGCTGCAGCTGTTGCCTGTACCTGAGCCTGCAGTGGAACTGTTGATGTGTGGCTCCTGTCTTGTCTCCCTGGCTGTGGTTTCCAGGGCTTGCTTCGTCGCAGCTTGCGTGCCTACCTTTGCTGGGCTCCTGCTCCAGGTGCAGATCAGTCAGCTGTGTGCTGACAGGAGGAGTGGTTTGTCTATACAGGATTATCATCAAACTGCCTTTAAAAATTACAGTGCTAAATGGGTTACACCTGTTTAGGTTTGGAATTTTTTTTTTTTTTTTTGCTGATAGGCACCAAGATCCCATTGTCACATGTCCCAGATCCCTTCTGCCCAGCTATTAAAGTGTAGGGCTTGCTTAACTTATTTGGAGTTACTTTACTAAGTTTGACAGATGCTTTTATGGTATCCTTTCTTAAAGCTGAGCCTTTCTTCTCCCTGAGCTTTAGAGGAAGGCCCTGACGCTAATTGTTCAGTTACTCTGGGACTTCAGGGAAGACCTGACACCAGAAGAAACCGAACAGCTTCCCTGCACGTGTGAAGTTTTTTCATACACACAGCCAATATTTATGCTGGGTCCCTTGCTATAATCTAAGCCTGAGATGGTTGCTTGGAGAATCCCCTAGTTTCCACCACATTCCCCTTTCAGGTGAAGGTGGTAGTATAGTTTCTTCATGCTTTCAGGTGCACTGTGGTCACACTTGGTATGTTCCTCAGATTCCTTTCAGGCCTTTAAAGCAACTAGCTGCATGTGAGGTGTTATCAAGGGTTTAAAACAAACTATTTGATTTTGAAAGGAGACTGTAAAAAAAGACCCAGTAGGATTCTGGTTTTGCATAAGAAGCTATCATAGCTAATATACTCTGTACAGAAATACAAGTTTTTTTCTTGTTTCTATCCATCAAACATCAGCTCAAGGTGTGAAAGCTAAACAAGCTTACTTGGTACATGAAGTGTGGTTGTTAATAACGAAGTTCTGGTCGGACCATGGTGGCAGCTGCCGGAACTTACTGCTCCCTAGAGGTCTATCTAGCTGTAATTCAGTGAGTTTTGCTGCTCATGCACAAAAGCAAGTAGATTTTTGCTCCTGTTTCAGGCCCTGTATTGACTTTTCTCTAACATACACAAGTGTGCACCACTTACCTGCTCTTTAATTCTAGCCACCTTGGCCATACCTGTTCTTATGTTGGTGCCTTTACTTCTGTTTGAGTGTAGACTGGATTGCTAATTGATAAAAGGAAAAATAACTCAAAATTTAAAAGAAATATGCTCTGCACTCAATTATATTATTACATTTGGAATAATAGTAATATAATGTAATATTGTAATAGAATAAAAATTATAAAGCTTAAAATCAAAGTGACAAAGGTAGTGGCTTAATGCTGGCAAAGAGCAGATTGATGGGGGTTGGGTTTTGGCTTTTTTATCTGTTCTTTTGTAGCTCATGAGTAAAAAAAAGACTTTCGTTGCAAGATTTATAAGAGTAGTGAGGCCTCAGCAGGATAACAGAGGATTTGGCACTCGGCCTTCTGTGGGTCAGAATTCCCAGGATGTGCGTTGTTTGGGCTCTGGTGTCACCATCTGGACATCTGAGTTGCTGAGAGGAGGAATTTTATGATTTCTGGGTATGGTCCCGTTCTGTATTTCTCTGGTCATAAAAAGCACAGTGCAAATGCCAACATCCTATTAGCATTGTTGTCTCATTGCAACTGCATGGTTAAGTGTGAGTTCATTTCTGGGAGCTCTCTGGGTTTGCGTAGTGCACTTCTGTTAATATGATAAAAATGTTTGTGGTAGAGGAGATCTGCGATTGCTTGATGGGCAGCATGTGCTAATGGGTCATCATCGCTTTGGCTTTCACTATGAAGGTTAGGGACTCATTTTCCTGCTGGAGGGACCAGGAAAGCACAGAAGTCAGAGGGAGGCAGTCTGTGAAGGCATCTCGGGGGGATCTGCAGGGCTGTGATGCTTGCTCCTTCCTTGCTGCATGTGAGGAGTGATGAGTCACCTCTGCTTTTTCCAAAGGATCTGTTCGTTTGCAGGCATAAGCTGTTGTTGATAATTTTTTTCATTTTATTTCTCATTTTGTGACAAACTAGCAATTGATGGGTTTTGTCACCAGTATAAAGAAACAAACAATACCTATCATTATGCTGCAGAAAGGAAAGTCGCACAGAGATAAAGTACATTTCAACTGCAGCATCCATTTATAAAGGGTAAAATGCCGATTGAGGAGGCTTTAAATATGGTAAATACCCCTGGGTATACTATTAGTGATGGAATGTTACATACTAAGCAAGGTGTAGTTCCCTGCCTCAATTTACCATGTAGCTGCACAAATATTGGCTGTGTGGGGGAAGATGGAACCTTTCTAGTGGACATTTGCCAGGGTCAGATGTGGTTTGGATTTGTTAGTCTTCTTCTAGCATTGAGATGTGTGACAATATAAACAAAGGAGGAAAATAATTGTGGGCTAGGATATCAAGGTGAATTTTTGAGAGGAAGAATAGACTCTCTTAAGAGAGGGAGGAAGGACAAGAGTGTGTAATGACAAGGGTTAAAAAAAAAAAAAGATGATGTGAGGGATGTGCAGAAATGGAAGGATGAGAGGTTTGAGCTGAAGGGGAGGGGTGTGCATTAGCGCAGAGGAAATCTCTCCTCACTGGTATGCACAGAGACATTTCCTGCCTTATGTTTTGGTTTCTTAATAGTTATCTGACTATAAAATTAACCTACATCATTTAATGGTAGTTGAATGGCAGCTAAATTAACCCACTTTCAAAATAGAGCTTACCTAGCCCGTCAGCTCTGAGACAGCCTTGTCCCCAGGCATCCAGGGCTGCAATCCACATCTCTGCCTTAACCTATTTCCCAAGCAGCCAGCCAAAGTGGTGCATCAGAAACAGGCTTTGCTGCTCAGCCCAGCAGCAGACAGAGAGTACGGATATGTATCAAACCACTAATTCATATTTCACCAGGCATTCCCGTGCAAGGAGGGATGGCGTTGGCACATGGGGAGTGCTGCCCTTAGGAGTTGTGATGCTGTTTCTGTTAACAACGTGGCCTTGATTATCTGAGGCCCAATTATCTGAATCTCCAGGTTATCTGAAATGGGGTCATATCCCCCAACATCTGTTAATTATACCCAGGATACCCTCTCCTCTCCAGATGTCTCCACTGGCCCTTCCCAAGCTTTGGCGACCAGGCTGTGCTGAGTGTGGTTAGCTCTAGCGAGTGCTCTACCTAGCTCCTGCATTTGGTTTTTCATATCCATGTTGGAAAAAAAAACCCCAACCTGGATAATTGCAGAATTTGAAATCCTTGAAGACTTCTAGAAGTAGGCAGTGGCTGTGCATGGCAATGTGTCTGTTGGAGCTGGGACCAGGAAAGTCTTAGGGGAGGGTGTCCAATGAATCTGAGTTTTCTTCCACCTTTCAGTGTATGTTCAGCTTAGGAGGGTAAGGTGGAATTTGTCCTAGCACAGCCTATCCTTCTCACAAGCCCTCATTTACTGCAGATGAATGCATCTTCAGTGGGAGTTTGCTAGTTGTTGAACCTCTGCAGCTGCAGTGACTCCAGCTGACCTGTGTGTGCATGTCTGAAGGTTGGGGACGGAGAGCTTTGTCCCCAGTGTGCTGCAGGACAGACAGGAACTGACAGTGATGGGCTCAGAGCAAGGGAGAGGCCATACACCTGTGTCACCTCAGGTCCAGAGCCAGTGTATCTTCGTGGGATGTTAAAGATACTCAGGGCATCCCTCCCTACTCCACAGTCCCTGTGGTTCCTTCTCCCTTCTCTTAACTGGGTGCTGCTTTTTTTAAAACGTGCAAAGCTGTGAAAATCATTGTAAGAACTTTTTTTTGCCCTGCATGCTTTTGTTATCTGTCTTCTGGTGCTGTCTGTTTTTCTATCTATTCTGGTCTTCTGGTGCTATCTATCCTTTTGGAGCACCTAGCTCAGCAAATATTCCGGGTACTGCCTCAGAAAGAAACAGTCATGGTAATTTTTTTTTCCTTAAAGGGAAGATCCCCAATGATCTTGATAATTAGAAAAATTAGCAAGGACAATTCTGGAAAGGATTTGAAAGTTGGTATATAGAGTAGTATTTCCAACATGATAAATTTCCCTTGGTTTTAAAGCAATAGCTCAGTGGTAAAATTTTTAATTAGTCGTTAAATATTGTATTAGAAGTATCACAGTGATGATAAACTACTATAGAATACAGTTGGGTTTTGGGGAAGGTGGGAGACGAGGAAGTTATGACAGGAACATAAAAAAGCAAAACTTATTTGAGGCTGCTGTTGGGTTTTTTTAATGTAAAACCGATTTTGGTTTGTTTGATTTCTGTTTGGTTACAGGTGGGGAGAAGTGATTTTTTAATGTTTAACTAGTTAAAATAAATAAACAAACAGAA
>VZTT01066365.1:0-12562 GCA_013400855.1 Buphagus erythrorhynchus
TTTTTTAATTTTTTTTTTCATAGATGGCCCTTTAGAAGTCTGATTCCTTCTTATGGTCAGTCAATTGTTTTCCTAATATTTAGGAGCTCTTTAGAATTGTGGACATTAGATGTGGAAAATATCTAGTTCTTTAATTTTAACCACAAAAAGTCCCTTCTAGACAGTTTTTTATGCCTGGCAGAGAAACTCACAGGCACCAAAGTGAAAAGGGACAAATGGATTATCCAACATCTGCCCAGATGTGCCCATGTCACAGAGACTTTGTGCATGAATGCAGGATTTATTGGCTACACACCCTTTGCTCTGTCCTGGGCTTCATGCAATGGGAGTGCACAGATCATTGGAAAAGGAGCCAGGAAAATTCTTTTCTGAACTTTTTTTTTTTTTTACCAGTTCAGTGTAAATAGAGCTTTTTACTTTGATTTTAAATTATGTGGAAGAGTGCCTGTTCTTCATGCTAAATCCAAGGAGAGGAAGATATTCTCTTTCCTCACAGCAGTAGAATACAACTGTGAAGGCAGAACTTAGAGATTACCAGCTTTTCCTGAATAGCAGCTGTACACAGCACACATCCCTGGAAGAGGGTGCTTTCCTCCCAGAGGACTTCACAGTCAGAATTTCAGGTGCTTCACAGCTTTTAAAAGGAAAAGGTGCTGTGTACAGACAACATTCTCATCCTTAATCATTCAAAAACAATGACTCAGAAGCCAAAAAAGGCATAAAATACAATATGAATTGTGTAATGTTTACTAAATATAGTAAAGATATTTTGATATAGTAAAGATATTTACTAAATATAGTAAGATATTTTGAGCTTAAACTGTTTTGTTGGTTTTTTGGTTTTTTTTTTTTTTTTTCTGAGCAAGGACCAGTAACTATTCTCTTCTTTCTGTGAAAGCTGAATGTCAGGGATCACTTCAGTCTGGGAGCCTCAAAGAAGGATGAGGCATCAGGAAGATGAGTCCTTTTTGTGTTAACTGAATTTACTGCATTTTTTTAGGACACCAGAGCAGCATGGAAGTACTGGGGGAGGTGAGGGGTGGCTGCAGCACAGCTTGGAAAAGCAGAATCTCACTGATATCCACCCATTCCATGTGCTAGAACTGGCACTGGTGAGGAAAGAATCCTCTGAGAAAAGTCTGCACCATTCAAACCCCACAAATATTGTTCTGCCTTGTTTGTGAAGGAGATGAATCCCAAATAGGAAATTAATCCCAAATTCTGCTGAATTTTTCCTTTGCTGCCATAACCTCCTGCATGAACATTTTTGTTCTGGGTTGAGGATCCTTTGTGCAGTCTGGGGAGTTGTAATCACTGAATTGGCATTGCCAGAGAGGATTGGGCTGAGCTGTATAAAAGGGTTATATTATTATATTTTTGGGGTTATATTTTTAGGTTGTATTTCACTTTTTAACCAAACCTGATTCGTGTGGAGGTGCCACTTGGATCCCCAAGGTTTGTCCCCACAGGGATGGCAGTGCCATGGCCCCTGTGCAGCACAGTTTGTTCACATGATCAGAAAGAATCTCTGGAACTTCGAACAGAAACCTGGATGCAGTTTTGAAAAGCTGATTTTTAACTCCTGTTTAGCCACAGGGCAGAGCAGCAGAGCTAGGAGCACTGAAAGTGCTGATAAAAAGGACAGCACTAATGTTTTCTTTTTTATTGCAAATATTCCTGCCTTCCTGCAGCTGCTTTTTCTCATCCTTTCCCCTGAGGCACGGGCAGGACACAGGGAGAGGAGGAAGGAGCTGCTGGCCAGGAGATTTCAGGACAGGTTAGCCATGGGTGCTACAAAAGTCAAATAAAAACTGCTCTGGGTGATTCTTTCCCCTTTCCCTCTCTCCCATGTTCTTTCCATGCTGCCCAGGTGGAGATTTTTTCACCTGTGACCATGCACAGGTTCGTGTAACCAAATTCCAAACCTTTATTTATTAAAAGATGGTTTTGCAAATCCATTCCTACCTGTGCCAGGAAGGGAGGAATAGCAATGTTAACTCCAAAAAGGATTAGTGGGATGTGTATTTGTGGCTCCTGGGTATTTATTTACATAAAAGCACAATAAAATAGCCATAAAATGATTTTTCAGGTAATGAAATCAGATTATATCTAAAAGATGTGCTGAAGATTACCTGGAGCACGTTGCATTTGGCCTCAGTGCTCTTTGTGCAGCCTCCAAATTCCATTTCAAGCAAAACACAAGAAACTATTAAAATGCAACAGCAAAAGCAGGCAGGCAACCAAAAGAAATGCTTTTAATATTTTTATTTAAAATAACATCCAGGGGTCATAGCATGAATAAGTATCTATTAATGCACGCTGCCCTGGCTAAAAGGGAACTGAAATAAATGACATTTGCTAGAGAGTTCAGTGCAATAGTTCTTGGGAATTAACTGGAGATTAAAGCTTATCATGGCTGGAATTTCTTAGAACAGTGAGTTTCAGCCCTTTGCTTTTTAGGCCTGGAATAATTTTTTTAGCAGTGACATGAATCTGATTTGAGCCTACTGGCAAGCAGCACATTTTGCTTGCATTTTTTTTTATGGACCCTTTAAAGCAATCCAATTTTATCTTTAGGAACTGAGGATCACTGATAGGAAACTTTTCCTCTAAAGCATTTTTTATAGAGGAGTTCCATGTATTTCTTTATTTTGCTGCTGTGTGATGCCTGCAGCAGCTGAATATCTCCTTTTATGCTTTTGTGATATTCCTGTCCTGTCCTGGGAAGGGCTCTCCTGCCTTCTGCTGTTTTAAATGAACAGTGTCAGGTTTTTTAAGGTTTTTTTTTAAAGGTTTTTTTTTTGCCAGGTGCATGTGCCCGGATTTTTAAGGGGAAATCTGCCATACTCACTGCTTCCTGTGCCTTCCCTCATCCCCTGAATTTGTAAACTATGGGAAGAGGGCCCCTCAGAACGCCTGGGTTTGGGTTTTCCATCAGCCTGGAGCAGGGATTTTCCTCCCAGGTCCAACATTCAGAACCCCAGGCCAGACTGGAAGCTGGTATAAATCAGTTCAACTCTACTCCCCAATGTCCTCATCAGCAATTATCAGTCTAAATAAAGCATTAAGAGACCATTAGCACGTTAATTAATGACAACAACAGAGCATTATGGAAATGAGCATCTCTGCTGCACTGGAAATGTTTTTAGCACTCTGCTGCTCAATGCCAGGCTCTGATTTTCCCTCCTGTGTTGCTGCTATGGCTGAGTGGTGTCAGGCAGCTGCAATAAGAAATGTTTCACTTATCTGAGTGTTTTGACAAAAAAAACATTTCCAGTCCACTCCCCAAAACAGGGACAGGCACTGCAGTGGGCACAGGGTGCTTATTTTGGGTTGATGCTGGCATTGCCAAGCTGGCATTTAGTGATGCTGATCCTGGACCAACCTCCAGTCCCTGTGTTTTGCCTCCAGACACTGAACATTGACTGTAAACACAAGAAATTGTGTGTGAGTTGGTGTTCCATGTGGCTGCTGCTCAGTTTTCATCATCTTTTGATAAAGCCAAAGCTCCTGCACAGTAAAATGAGTGTAAAACATTTTGAACATTTTACCTGCACAGTAAAATGGATGTAAAACATTTTGAACATTTTACCTGCACAGTAAAATGGATGTAAAACATTTTGAACATTTTACCTGCACAGTAAAATGGGTGTAAAACATTTTGAACATTTTACCTGAACGGTAAAATGGGTGTAAAACATTTTGAACATTTTACCTGCACAGTAAAATGGGTGTAAAACAACCCCAAACCCCCCAGTCCTGTGGGAGAACCAGGGCTGGGGGCTCAGCCTGGTTTGGGGCTGGCAGGGATTTGTGGAGCTCTTTGTGCTGCCCAGGGGTCACAGATGAACCTGGAGGTGTCTTCATTGTGGGATTTCTGTGATTTGATGTCTTCATTATGGGATTTCTGTCATTTTGTGTCCTCATTATGGGATTTTTGTCATTTGATGTCTTCATTATGGGATTTCTGTGGTTTGATGTCTTCATTATGGGATTTCTGTCATTTGGTGTTTTTATTATGGGATTTCTGTCATTTGATGTTTTCATTATGGGATTTCTGTCATTTGGTGTCCTCGTTATGGGATTTCTGTCATTTGGTGTTTTCATTATGGGATTTCTGTCATTTGATGTTTTCATTATGAGATTTCTATCATTTGATGTTTTCATTATGGGATTTCTGTCATTTGATGTCTTCATTATGGGATTTCTGTCATTTGGTGTTTTTATTATGAGATTTCTGTCATTTGGTGTCTTCATTATGGGATTTCTGTGATTTGATGTTTTCATTATGGGATTTCTGTCATTTGGTGTCCTCATTATGGGATTTCTGTCGTTTGCTGTCATCCTTTGTCCACAGTGAGTGTGGCACCAGCCACTGTGCTGAGCTGCCTGTGCAGAAATCAGGGATTTTGGGATTTATGGTTATTTATTTTTGTCTAATTTGAATCTCAGTCCACACCTGGCTGTCCTGGTGCTCCCTCCTGGGGGAAATCTCAGCCACCCTTTTGTCTCTGCTTATTTCTTGTGCCAAGAGATTCAAATCCACCCTGGTGGGGCTGCAGAGCAGAGGTGAGAACTGCAGGCAGGAAAACATCCTGGGTTTAAGGATGGGTTTAAGCCAAGCCCAGAGCCTTGTGCTGAGCTTGGTGAACTCTGCCTGAGCTCTGTCCTAGCTCCAGCTCAGGGTGAAACTCTTCAGCCAAAAATCTGTTTCAGGGCATTGTCTTCTGTTATGGGCTGTTTTTTTTCCACCTGCTTTGGAAAAGTGATCAAATGCTTGAAGTAATTGACATTTTAATTTATTTTTTTTTTTCTGTGGACATGGCTAAGATGAAGCTGGGATGCAAATATTCCTGTGCATGCTCTTGCCATGTATTTTTGTGGCTGGGTTTGTTCTGCTGAGTGCAGGATGATGCTGTGGGACTCCAATATTGATGGAACTCCAATACTGGTGCATTTCTCCACACTAAAAGGGTTTGCACTGGGAATGACCTCATTAAATCCCAAGAATTAATTACACTGGGTCACCATCTTTATAAGCATTTGGAGGATCAGCTGCTCGTGTGAAAATCAACCTGAAATTTCAATTTCAGTCAAATTCTATCTGAAGTGGAAATAATTCTGAGCCTTGCTTTTGCCTTCGAGATCATTGCAGTGCTAAAAGCATAGCCTCTGGTTGGGTAAAATGGCAAATATTTAACATATTTATATTCAGTTCATAGCATAATTAGTACCTGTCTATTTTATTTTCTAGGGATTCTATAAGCTAAGGCATAATGTTATTCTTTGATGTGCAAATTCATCAAATATTTCAGCATTGGATGGAGAAGCAAATTTCCATTTCCAAGCTTAAATATTTGAATCCCAGCTCTGACAGCACTTAGTCCAGCTCCCAAGTGACCTAAAGACTCCACATATAGGTAGGAAACATGGGTCCAATTTTTTATATCTGATTTTTTACTTAAAGAAGTAGATTTTATATATATTTGAAATGCAATTCAAACATGGTTAAGGAGAGGTAAAATCTCATTTTTAATGGCAAGCACGTGATGCTTTGAGTCTTTAGTTTTGTGTTCCTCTACACCATCTCTAGTATGTTCTGGGGTACGATTTTTTAATACTTGAAAATTCAGAATAATTTTAGATAGTTGTGAATTACCTTCTGCAGAACAAACAAAAGGCAAAATGTGCCTGGGGTTTGTTGGAGAACCAGTTTAACCAAGCAGGACCTCAGGACTGAACTCAACAGCAGATCTGACCTGTTTACAAAATAATTTATGTGTTATTTTACATGTGTAAAACGTGGGGAAAGTGTGTAGTGTGCAGAAAAGATCACTTTACACCAAATGTTTGTAGGGAAAATTTGATTTTGTCAGAGGTTGTCTCATGTTCTGTGTCCATCCTGTGCCTTTGCCCTGCCCTGTCTGAGTTGTATCCGTTGTTATTTGTAACTCTTCTTGTGCCTTTTTGTCACTGGAGATTTGTTAGCATGAGAATTTTCTGTCCAATCTGGTAAAATTATTGGGATTTCTTCAGCACAATTAAAAGATGAGATTTATGAGTTTGGGGTTTTTTGGGGATTTTTTTTTTTTTGTTTGGTTTGGTTTTGGTTTTTTGGGGGTTTTTTGTGGTTTTTTTTGTTTTTTTTTTTTTTTTTGTTTTTGTTTGTTNTTGTTTGTTTGTTGTTTATTTGTTTGTGGGTTATTTTGGTTTTTTTATATTTTGGTTTTTGGGGGTTTTTTCGGATTTTTTTTTTGTTTTGTTCTTTTATTTTTTTGTTGTTGTCCTAAATGCTTGATCACGAGATTGACGAGGTTGGAAGGGACCTCCGAGGGTCACTGGTGCCACCTCCCTGCTCCAGGGAGGAGCACAGGGCACAGCAGTGTGTCCAGAACATCTGGAATATTCTCCATCCCCACTCTGGAGTGTGCTCAGGGTCCCAGGACGCTCTGCTGGCTCAGGGACAGCTCCTTGTCCCCCAGAACCCCCAGAACCCCCAGAACCCCCAGATCTTTCTCCCCAGATCTTTGTCCCCAGAGCTGCTCCATGGGGTTGTTCCTCCCCAGGTGCAGGACCCTGTCTTGTCCTGGCTGGATTTCAGGCAGTTCTTTGCCCATCTCTCCCCCCTGCCCAGGCCCTCTGGGAGGGCAGCAGAGCCCCCAGGGGTGGTGGCTGCTCCTCCAGCTGTGTCACCAATCCCTCATCCAGACATGGATGGGCACAACACTGAGCCCTGGGGACACCAGCAGTGCCAGAACTCCCGGCTCCCCAGGGAATGCCAGAGCTCCAGGAGCATTTGGATGGATGCAGAACTCCCAGGGATGCTCAGGGTGGGATTTTGGGGCCAGGAGCTGCACTGGATGATCCTTGTGGGTCCCTTCCCTTTGATTCTGTGATTCCATCCCAGCTTCTGTGGCTTGCTCAGGTCATGGCCAGTAAGAACCAGAAAAACCTATGAGGGCAGTTCTGGGCAGCTCCTGTGACATTATGTCTGCAAACATGACCTTGAGTGATGGAAAAGACTTCCCTGGCCCAGCATGGCTCAGCTTTTACCTGAGGATGCCTCTCACCTTAGGGGACCTCCATGCACAGGCTCCAGTCTCTGTGTTGGTGCCAGCAGAGTGGGAGGAGCACTGGGTTATGGGGAATGCCCGCAGGAGCTTCCTCCTGGAAAGCAGAGAACAACCACTGCCTCCAGCAAAACGAGTCTGGCTCCCACCCGACATCAGCTCGAGCCAGCAGCACTCCTACCTGAGCTGCTTTAGGCTCTGCCTTACCTGGGATTAACTAATCCTTGCCATCCATGCTTGGTGGGACCCCCCCAGCCCCATTCCTGGGTCTGGGGGCTGCTTGGGGAAGGTGTCCCAGGGCTCCAGGCTGTTCAGAGCCCTCCCACACAAACCTGGGAGCACTTGGTTCCAGTTTTTGCAGCCCTTCCTCATGATGAAGCTTCACCAGCCCTTTTCCCAAAGCTGCTGACTCCCAGCACACCCTGTGACAGCATCCCAATGTTTGAGTGGTGGGAAAAAGCTGATCCTTGTGTTCCAAATCTGATGGAAGATCCAATCCTGTCACGTAGGTATGAGACACCTTCCACTATCCCAGGGTGCTCCAAGCCCTGTCCAGCCTGGCTCTGGGCACTTCCAGGGGTGGGGCAGCTTTTCTGGGCACCCTGTGCCAGGTCCTCACCCCCAAAAATGCCAGACCCCCTGGGCTGGGTGCCAACTCAGCATGAAATAGAAATGTGTCTCCACGTTTTCCCTCCACTGCAGTCATCTGGGATCAATTTAATCTGTTTGCAGAGCCACTACAGGCTTTCCAGTGATTAGCTGGATAATCTGGAGAAGGGCCATAAGCACTGGGAATGTGTCATGCAGGGAAAAACGTGGGGACAGCAACAAGGGGCAGCAAAAGCTGGTAAGGAATTTTTTTTCATCCTTGCTGTGTAAAGACAGAATGCTCTCCAAAACCTCTATAGCTGATGTGCTTGGCTCTTTGTTTTCCATCTTGCAGGACTGAAAATGCTCTTTATTGTTGTTTATTTGTGGTTCTTCTGGTCCCTCTCAGCCCCCAGGGGCAGTGACACTTTTAGCCTCTCACTATTTGTGTTTTCTTTGCCCTGCTGGAGCCCCTGAACGTTCAACTGCCCTGCCAGAGAACAGGGGGCTGCAAAAAGTTTTTTGGGATGTGTTCTCTCTTGCAGAAATGTAAATAATCCCTTTCCAAGAAACAACTGGAGAGGTTCTGTTCAGCTTTTTTGTCCTCAGCTGCTTCTGTTGTGTTTTGCCATCTCAGCAGTGGCACCTGCTTGGGCTTGTCTCCTTTTCCTTGTTTTCCCCTTAAAAAATATGATGTTTTGCAGTAAATACATTTCAAGTGAAGCTGAACCAGCAGCCATCCAAAAATAGTCAAACCCTCCTATGAAGGTAAGGAAAAGCATCTCTCTTAACCTGGCACCTTTACCTGGCTCACTTCCTATTTTTTTAAATAAAAATTGTGATCTCAGTCATGGGGAGCAGTGAGTGCAGCCACGTCCTAAGCCATGACCTGAGGGACTTCCAGAAGCCAAATAGTCATACATTTATTTAAAACCTTAAAGCAAATGAAGCCCCTTTGTGCAGTTAAATCTGTTCCAAGGAAAACTGGAGGTGCCGACTTGTGCTGTAAAGCAAAAGGGATGCATTGACTCAACAGCACAGACTGCAATTTGCTGCATTTACCTGCTGCAAAAATCCTGGATGACCATCCGAAAAAATGCAATGATTTTTGCTGACTTTAAGCTAGAAAGCAGCAAATGCCACTCCAGCATTTCCTTGCACCTTGGCACTGCTCTGTCTCTTACCTGGCTGTGGGATAGATGGGTGTTAAATTGCTCACACACCATGCCAGGAATAAAATCTTTGGATTTCATGCTCTGGAAAGCAGAGTGTCAGTGCAGGCAGGCTCCTGTCTCCACCTGCATTGTCCAAAACCATCTGTGCAGCCCAGCCTGGAGCTGAGCATGGAGTGAGTTTATAGTGGCAATAAAGAACAAGCCTTGAAGATGCTTTTGGAAACAAACTTGTCTCATCTGTGCTGACCTTGCATGGGGAAGGCAGCACAGCCCTGGGTGCCTCAAGGTCACCTGAAGCTCCCCTGCTGGGTTTTCGTTTTTGTGCTGTGTTCCTCCCAGCAGATTTTCAGTTATTTGAAAATTTTTTGTGAAACTTTTGTGTTTTCTGCCCTTGCCTCACCTCATCCAGAAAAAGGAATTCCAGAGGTGTCCACGGTGTCACCAAGGGGGTTCCTACAGCTCCTCTGCTGGGATGGAGGACACGGGGTGGCCTCTCCTCAGTGCCCACAGCCAGGATTTCCACCACAGAGAACCAAATTCACAGGGAAACCAGGTGGGACAAGGAGCTGGAGAACTGCAAACAGCATGGAATGTTTTCAAGCAAACTATGGAAGATATTTAAATAGATATTTATTATTTGAGTATGCAAAAGCAACTGTGACTTTGAACACAAGAAAGGGGAGAAAAAAGTTCTAGGGGAGGATGGCAGGGAAGGCTTGGAGGCAGAAGCCTCAGAGAGGGGAAGAGCAGGGCTCTGTCAGGGCATAAAGGAAATCTTAATAAATAAAAGAGCTCCAGAATATATAAATGAAGATGGAATCTGGGAGGAAAAGCAGCAGCAGGCAGGCTGAAGATAACCTAAGCCCTCCCACATGTGGAAAAAGGGCTTCACCTCGTTTTTGTGGTGGACAGGGCAGAGATCCAGAGCTGGATCTTCCTAAATGAGGTCAAACCCAAAGATGGGTTGTGCTCAGCTCTGTTTCATCCCAGGGAACAATCAGACAAAATTCCAGCCTGGAAAATTTCCAGCTGAAAATTTCCAGCTCTTCAATGCCTGACTCATTCCTTCTCCAGTGAATTTCAAGATGAAGGGTTCATAGAGAAAATGGAAATTTGGGTCGTTTGCTGGGGAAGAACATGGAAAGAGAAAATGAGTGAGTAGAGACCACATCATCCAGGCCAAGGCACAAAATGAGCTGTAACTAGGAACAAAGTGTCTGAAAGGATCATCTTTTCAGGCCAAGGAAGGATAGAGTCTGTTACTGAGAGCAGGGGAGAGGAAAAGGGAACTTTCAATGATGCACCTGAAAATACATGAGCTGTGGAGGAATGGCAGAGAAAAAAAAGAATTGATATAAATAGATAAAAACATTGAGCAGCTGCCTCCCTGCCATGTGCTCTCATTTTCTCCTGCTGCCAAGAGAACACGGATGTTTCTTCTTTGTTTACTCCTAATTACTGAGATCCAGACTTCCCCTGATGAGATAAATGTAGCTCAGGGTTCTGGTTCTCCCCTTCTCTTCCCTCAGGGTGTCTCCCCAGCCTCTCCACCCAAACCCCGTGGAAATTCCAGCTCTCCAAATTTCCAGAGGTGGAAATTCCACCTCTCCATCCCCACTCCAGCTCTCTGAATGCTGTGGAGCATTTCCTCAGCCCCCTCTCCAAGAAAATCCAAGGTGCCTGTCTGGCAGGAATTTATCCAGCTGCACAGGGCATGGCACATCCAGCAAAATCTGGTTTAGGTGAATGGAAATGAGATGGAAAAGAGGGAGGCAGAACAAGGGGAGTGGGAGTGTGTGCTGAGAGGTCTGGTGGAGGTTGTTGGCACAGCTCACAAGGGCAGAGCAGTTCCAGCTGGTATTTATGAGGCTGCTCTTTCCACTCAGGGTGATGAACAATCCTTCTCTTCCTGCCTGCTGCTGCAATTGCTCACCTTTACCTACCAAATAATACAACCCTGCCCTTTTCCCAGTTGTGTTTCAGCACAGCAAAACCCCTTGTTACGTGTGCTGGTCTCTAAAAGGCTCTGCAAAATGTGAATTGTGCAGGTTTGACACATCCAGAGTTCTGCTGTCTCCCTGAAAAAACCACAGCTTTGCTCTCTGCTTTACAGAGCCTCTGTGGAGGAAAAACTGCCAGGACAGAAAAGCCATCCTAGAACGAGCTTTGCTTCTGGGTTTTTGGCACAAAAGCTCATCTGGAATAGAAGAAAACCAGAGCAGAGAAGCCCAGCAGGACCTGAGCTCAGTTCAGGGAGGGACAGAGCAGGGAGGTTCCTTTCCATCCTCGCCCTTGTTTAGCAAACACTTCTCCAGATCCAAGCAATCCTCTTATCTGGCACTTTCTCTAAGGCCCTTCAATCATTCTTGGTGTCCAGCACAAGTTGTCAGCCAAAATAGCCTCTCAGAATGGTGTTTGTTTTCCAAACACAGCTCAGCTTGGCGTCTCCAGCAGAGATAAAAGAGTCATGGCTTGGCTCAGCAGCTCAGATCCCACGGGAGGTGGCACCTGGGCCAGGTTTTCCTCTGCCCAGGGGGTGCTGCCAGCTGGGCACAGCTCTGTCCCCAGGGCAGGAGCTCCAGGTGCTGAGGAAACACCCAAATTCCAGCCACAGGTAAGAACTGGTGATGTGTGCAGGGCAGGGGAATGGGATTTCTCCTCTTCCCAGTTCAGTTCCAAACCACCCAGCCACTCTGGGTGTCCCCTCACGAGTTTTTTTTTTTTTTTTCTCTCTGTTATTCAGTTATCACAAAAAGGTGTTTTGTTGCAGCTGCATTTTGACTGAAAAACCTTGGAGTAGCTCTGGAAGGTGTCCCTGTTACTTAACCAGCCTGAAAAAGCAGGATGGTTTCATCCTGCACGTGGGAGCCCCTGCTTGATACGAGCCACTAAGGCAACTTAAAATCATGTAATGTTGAACAAAAAATTAATTTGCAAATAATCTCCCTTACCCACACCCTGATTCCTAAAGTATCCCTTGGAATATCTTGACATTTCCAAAAATAAGTTTTTGCCTAAGTTGCAGGGTCTTGAGGGCAGTCAGAGTTCTTGAAGGAGTTTTAGTTTCAGTGAAATTCAGTGAAATTTCACTGAAATTCAGTGCAGTTCCTGTTTCAAAACAAGAGGGATGTGGAAGGAGCACAGGGGGGGTTCTGTAGCTCTGCCTCTGATTTGGGGGTAGTGGTTAATCAGGTCCATAAGTGACAACAAATGAATCAACTTTGGGAAAAATGCTTTTATTTTATTTATTTCCCTTTATTTACTTATTTATCTACCCATGTCAGGAGCCCTGGAGCTAAGCAAAGCCCCTTGTGCTCGTGCCTGCAGCCCCTCAATCGAAATTTCTAATTTCTTCTTGCAGAAAAGCCCATTTTTATTGCACAGATCATATTTTTATAGGGATATCAGGAAGTTCCATGTTAAATCTGATTTGGTAGCACTGACACTCATTTTATTGGTCAGGAAGTGGCCAGGGTGCATGTCTACCAAATCTCTCTATTTTTGGCTAGTTCACATATTTTCTTCACGGATTCTCATGGTACAGATTTTTTGTTGTTACAGGTGCAACCTATTTTTCTTTACAAGGATAGATTGTTATGCAAACTGATTGTCATTCCTCTGATTCCTTCTCATGGGAACTTACAGGCTAGGTGTTAACTCAGCAGAGCAAAAATGATTTTATAAGGTTTTTTTAAAATAAGATTTCTGCTTGTTATAAATGAGAAACAA
>VZTT01066379.1:0-17521 GCA_013400855.1 Buphagus erythrorhynchus
CAGAAACTCTTGTCAATTCAAAATATGGATGAAAGGATATAGGCTGCTTTAATTCAGGATGGAAAGGAAGGGCAGGGAATAATGCCATAGAGACAAAATATTCCTCAATTTTAGGGACTTTTAGAAAAAAAATGTCTGTGGAAATGTTTTTGGATTTTTTCCAATGCAATGCAAAGATTTTATCCCTGTTTCCCGACATCAGCTGCAGTGATACAGAACCATTGTGGAAGAAGGTTTTAGTCAGTGCACTATCTTTGTTTTTACAATATTAAGTACAGTTACCAATTGCATGGAATGATCTCTCTTCTAGGTCAAACTCTTTTGTTTGTGTTGCAATGACAGCTTGACATAAAATGACTTAATGACTAAAATGAAAAATGGTACAATATTTCAGTCCTCATATCACGAGTAATTTAAGAATTAAAAAGAATAACACAGAATTAATGTATTTTTCAAAAATTCATTAAAACAACCCTCTTAGGTCCAGTTAACACCGACATTTAAATTGACCTGAGGTTTTAACAAAACACCTGTGTTTTTTAAGGAAAAAAATACCAACCTAATTGAAGCAAAGCCCTTGTATCTGAAGTTTTCTCCTGTGTCCTGATATAGCTGTCCCTGAGATGGAAACTCCTGCTTCTCCCTGTAAACAGCAGTGAGAACTGGCAGAGCCAGCTCCTTCCCACCACCGTGTGCTCACGAGATGTTGACACACAGGAGTGGCAGAGAGGAAGGTGCAAACAGACAAAAATCCCAGCTGAATGAGTGGGTTTTTAATCTTCTTGCACCTGTTTCCAGGAGGGAGTGTGACACTGATAGGGTGCAGAAAGGAATGCTGCAACCTGGGCAGCAGGATGTGGGTGGAGGCTCGAGTCCCAAGGGGGGAGTGGGATGGGGGAGGAAGAAGCTTGTATTTCAGACCTTGAATTTGGAAGGATTTGGTATATTGAAGACAATAATTTAAGAGAAAGAAAGTAAATTAAGAGACTTTTTAGGTATGGTATTTACTGGGGAACAGAGATATTGAGCTGCACAGTGTGAACGCAGCAACTTTTGAAATAGCTTAATTTCCAAAAGCAATTGCTGTGAGACTACAGCACTGACTCTGCTGCCAGGATTTCATGCACAGCAGAATGTGATCTTATCTCCCAAGCTAATTGCCTGAGCACAGAACAGGAATTTAAATGGTCAGGAGTAGGGTATTGAGAGCAAAAGCCATCCCAAGCAGGATTTGCTGAGACTGGAGAACAGCTCAGCCTCTGCAGAGGGCTCTGCCATGAAGGTGGCCCCTGGGAGAGGGGAGAATGCCCCAAGGGGGCTGCTGGAAGTTTCTTCAGCACCACTTCATCCACCTCCAGTACCAGCTCCCAGAAGTGCTCATGGTCACAGGGGCTGAACCCAGGCTTCAGAAGAGCCTGCTTGGAAGCCAAGGAGGCACCCACATTTTCCAGCCCTTTGCTCCTCAGTGGCTTTTTCCATTGCAGTGATAGAATTGTGACAAATGGCTAAAATACTCTGCTCTGCAAAGTTTCTGGAGGTTTTTGTGAACCTGCTCCTTTCCAGCACACTCCTGGATCCTGTGCTGGGCATTCCCTGGCCAGCTCCAGCTGCTGGGTTATTGCCCAGCTGCACTCAGAGTCCTTTCAAATGATGCAGAACAGAGATGAATTTCAAATGGTGCTTAAAATCTTATGTTATTGCTATAAATCCTTGGGTTTTTTCCCTTTTGCTCTCTTTTGGGTGGACTCCTAGCAAGTTTGACGGGAGCACAGGATATTTTTGATATATGGCATCAGGTCTGTTAGTTCAGAAACCCCACACAGAAGCTTGTTTTTAGAAAGAGAGAAAATAAGATTAAACAGGATAGGGAATGCTGTTATGAAGGAATGAAAATATTTTCATTACCAGAGTATTTGTATGTCAACAGCTGATAGGGAATGATGTGAGACATTCCCAGAAGGGCTCCCAAAGATTTTTTTGCTTGTGTAATAGACCAATTAGCAGAGCCCAGATTAAATGAGCAATGTCATATTGCTTCTTGCATTAGAGAAGTGTGACATTCAGTCTCTTTATCTAGTAAATGTTTGCATTTTTTATCCTTGGGACTTCTGTTATACTGCTTTCAACAGCTCTATGTTCCCAAGTAACACAGGGAAAATGGTAGCTTGTCCAGCACAACTTTCAGACATACAGATATATTTCTCTTATGTAGTATAAATTTTTGAATATTTATTAATGAGAAGCTTTGGAACACGTACACACATGAAAAGGAGGGGATATTAAACTCTGCTAACACACAACTTGTAATATTTTTAAGCTGACTTCATGGGTTAATAAAGGAGGAAATGAGCAAATTCAGTTTCAAGCTCTGCTGCCCAGCTCTCCTGGAGCAGCCTTGAACTGACCCAAAAGAAATTATTTGATTTAAAGTTGTTTTCCAATATTAAAGTGGTTTGGAGAAGTTTTAGTCTTTTCCTAGAGAAAACAGCTGAATTAGATAAAAAATTATTAGGAAAAAAAAATTGATTTGCAGTGTTGCTTTGTTTTCTTAGCAGCTTTTAGATTCCACTGCAGAAGAGGCTGGTTTTTGTGACAGGGCTCTTTTTATGAATTAATGTTGGTTTGCAGTGGGTAGAAGAAATTGTGATAGATTTAAAGAGCTTTAACATTTAATTGAATATAGTTTCCATATATCTTTTCTATTTCCACATGCCTGAAAATTTGCACAAGTTAATTATTATTTAATGACTCTGCTCTTTCTCAGATGAGTAATTGAAGCAGGTTATAATTCAGTCAGATGACTCATTTGGAAGTGATGTGATCTGCATCTCCTGCCAGTTATATGAGTTCATTGAAAAAAGGCAGAAACAATGGAATATTATTCCATTTCAGCATTCCAAGGACTTGCATTTCACAGGGCAGTCCTGTCCATACAATTCTTCACTCTGTGTTCATCCACTGATGTGTTTTTACCTCATCTTTACCTTCTTCCTCTGTTCCTTTTGCTGATTGCTCCTTTTGAATACAGAGCACAAAACCAGTTCCTCAGGTCAGAGGAATACTTGAGAGAAAAACAGTTAATTCCATGAGAGATATTTATTAATAACATTGGAAAATGCTCCAGAAAATACTCAGGATCCTACTGACTGCTGTATTTACATATTGTCATCCTTCCCTTAAAATATTCCAATATTTTCTCAGGTGGGAGTTTCAGAAGTGCCTAAGTAACTGCATTTTTCACCTTATCCATGTTCCAGGGGACAGACTTTCAGGGATAGTCAAGAGATGCTTTAGAACTAAATATAAGTTTTCTTTCTAATGGAAAATCTTTTCAGATTTTCTTCTGAGGTTCATTGATTTCTTCTCTTCTGCTGGTCCTGAGTTTGAGGATTCTAGCTGACACCATTTCTGGCAGCTGGATTCTGGTTTGTTACATCAGCAGCTCTGAACAGGGAGGTGGTGGGAACCTGCCTTCTGTGTACAAAAGTCATAAAATGTGCATGCCATAAGGGAAGGTTGAATTGTGTCAGAAAACACCAGTTTTCTCCTTTCTCACCTCATCTGTAGCTACTTAAGGTGTTTGCAGCATTTGTTGCATTTTTGCTCCTATTTGGAAGTGCAGATTTCAGTGTATCTCTGTGTTTCTTTGAGAGGTGTGTGTGTGCATGTAAAAGAGTGTAGGAAAGACCATTTCTCTTCTGTTCTTCTTAAAATATTTTTATTTGCTATTTATGAAGAGAACCTCTCTAGAGCAAAGCTGAAATAATACAAATACCAGCATTGTTCCTCCCCCTCCCTTGCCCACTCAAAAAAATCCCAGAATGTGAAAGTCCTTCCCTGGAAATTAGTCCTGCCACATGGATATTCCTTCCTGCAGTAAAAAAGGAGAAGGTGCCAAGTTAAATAGAGTGCTGCTTTCCATCCAGAGGGATGAGTGTGAATATAAAGAAGTTAAAACAGTGCCTAATGTTGACTAGCTAATAATAGTCACATTTGAAATAGGCTCTTCCCACCCCTGAATATTGCTGGGGTCACTTGGAAGAGGAATGTCTGCAGAGACTTCACTCAGGGTGGGGATCCACAGGCAAAAATGCAGGGAATAACTTGTGCAGCTCTACCCGCTGCAGAGAAGCCTTCACCTCTTGCCGGAGTTTTTTGGCATCTAGAAGAGCTTATCTTCAAGCAGCATGTAGAGTGTAAGGTGAATTGCAAAAGAGGAATGCAGACAGCTTCTCCTATCAGCACATTGTTTTGGTTAAAACTCCGCTGGAGTTTTGTAAAAATGCGCTTGGGGCGAGAGAAAAAAGACAAAGTCAGGCTGTCCTCTGGGTGTGCTTAGTTAATCAAACAAGCTTATTGGGAAATTAACACTTCTGGGCTTAGAAAAGAATTGCTATTTTATTTTTCAGGTGCCTTCAAACACTGTATCTAGCTGCCTGAATAACAACCAGGCACAACAAATAGGCTCTTGCACGTCTGGCTGTAAATGCAAAGGTGGGGAGCCAGGAGCCTGCATTGTCAGCACTGGTATGGCAGGTTTACTTTGAGAAAGGAATATTTTTAGGCCTGACTTCTTGTGATTGACTGTGGATCTTGCAGCACTCTGGATGATGTTGGCAACAGCAAAATTTACAGCAAATCACCTTTTCTATGATATTTTCTGCTTTATTTTAGAGTTGTCTGATAACTTCTACCAATATTAGCCATTTTTTTGTGACTTCTGTAAAATCACCCTTTAAGAACTGCCTGCCAGCAAGGCTGGATGCCCTGTACTTCCCTCTCCTGAGCACAGCACTGTGACTCTCACAGCATCCTCGATGCAAAGACCCTCCTGGAAATTCCAGATGAATTTTTCAGCAGTTGATTAAAATATGCTCTGGCATTTTCCAACTCATTTTTGCAGAGAATCAACCCCCCTCCAAAAGTATGAATCAGCTGAATGTGTTGGCTGTCTCACAGTGCCAGCACTGAGGATCACCTCTGGCTCTGTTGCCTCGATCCCTTGCCCTGGAGACACTGAACCTCTCTCCCCGAATGATGGTGGTGGTCTCTGCCCGGAACAGCTCTTGTGCAGACACCCTGAATTCTCTTTCACCAGCCTTGCCACCATTCTATCGAGTTCCCTTCTCTTCCTTGCTCTTGGAGCTTCCCTCTTCTGTGAAATTTCCTACTTTAGGAAAAGTAGGAAAATGTAGTAGCTTTACTAGCTTTAGGAGCACAGGAGTTTCAGTGCTTGCTGGCTGTTTCCTCAGCTGTTTTTACACCTTTTATATTCTGTGGGTTTGCATTTTGTCCCTGACAAGTAGGACTGTGTTGCACTTCTCAGTGCACTGAGGCATAGGAAGTAAAGCCTGTAATTTCCAAACCATTTGAAGCTGTGTTAAAATCTAGGTTATCATTTTGGTGATAAATCTCCTCAGCTGGGGAGCTCAAGTGTTCTCTGTGCTCGTGTTCTTAAAGAAAGTGAATTGTGGGAGGTACGTGAAGTTTTGGGGGATTTTTAAAGAATTGTAATGTAAAATAAGCCAAATAGCAAATGTCAGCCGTGCTGAGGAGCAGGGGCTGTAGATCTTTGCACTGGTTCTGTGGTGTAGAAATTAATGAACGCTTGTGAATGCTTTGAATAAGGGCTGCTGTGCAGAAACGGGCTCTTCCCCCCAGAATTATCCCTGGGCCGTGTCCTCCGGCCGTGCAGGATCCCTGCCCTGCCCCGGCACAGGCTCGGGGAGGCTGAGGGTACCGGCCGTGGTCCGTGGCTCCCAGGGAGCCCTCGGAGCAGGGGATGTGTGCGGCTGTGACTCACCTGGAGCTCCGGACAGCCTTCGGGACGAGGGGGCGGCAGCACCTGCCGGGCTCTGGGGACAAGGTCAGGGCAAAGCCGTGCTGTGGGATGGCGGGCAGGAGGGAGGGAGCTCTGCGGGCCCGGCTCGGCCTGGTACCGGTGACCGCGGCCGGGGCACACCGCGGCCCTCGGCGAGACAAGATCTGCAAATTCCTTGTCAGCAAATGCCCTCAGGAAGTGTGCAGCGGGAAATAAAGAAAGGAGTCGCTGTCTCCAGCCCCACAGCCATTTCTCTGCTGCCTGCAGACCTTTCTTTTACCCTGTGCAGTTGAGAGACATTTCCTGAGTGCCAAGGCACTGCTGCACTTGCAGCGGTCTGGAGCAGCAGGAAAATGGAGCGAGCTGCAGGAGCAGATTGAGTGTGCAGCTGGGGAGGGGAGAAAGCTAAAGGTGTACGTAAATAATAGAAAGAAAACTCATAAATGCTGTACATTCCATAAATGTATTATTCCAGGGTTAAATCTGGTTTAGACAAAAGTGGAGTGATCAGCAATGAAGCAGCTATTTCCTAGGAGCTGATTTTCATGTCATTTCAGACATGCAAATACATAACTCTCTCCTATCCTATCATGTATTTTTTCCTGCAAATAGACTGTGTGCCAGGTGAATATTAATTAATTTATCTTTATTGTAGGAAAAGTAAATATATGCAGTTTACCAAAGCACTTTAAAAAAGCAAATGTTGAGCAGATGCAAGTTTGATTACTCCTTTGCACTCTAATTATTCAGAGTTTGCTTCTGCACTTATTCTAATAACTCCCAGGAAAATCTTTTTGGTCAAATATATCCATGTGGAAATCTGTCATGCTGGACTTAGTTCCTTTTCTTCGTTCATATTTTTTTAGGCTCTTAAGTGGATTTTTCTTTCAAGGATGAGAATTAAGAAAAGTTTCATTGTATAAATTCAGAGGGAATCATTAAGGTTTCACTTCCCTTTTGTGGAGCTGTTAGCCAAAAAGGAAGATACCTCTAGTGTTTCACTCCAAGAAAAAAAAAAATGAAGTGTCTGTTCAGCCCTGGTTTGAGCTACCTGATAGGGAGCTGGAATTTATCATTAAAAAAGTCTTGCAGTTGAACTTCAGTTCTTCACAGTGGACTAATCTTGGAGTATCTCTATGCAGGGCCAGATCAGCTTCCTTCATGTCAGTAATCAACAGCAAATAATTTGGAGGAGTTAAGTGGCAAAAGAAAAAACTCTGAGATGAGCAAATCACTTTCTTCAAACCTCCTCTGATTTTCCTACTTTTGTGTCCCTGTGTTTGCCCTTTCTCTCATGTTAAAGGGTCTAATTAGATGAACCTGTTAATTACCTGGACAGCTCTTATGATTTTTTTGTTCAGTCTATATGAAGCTTCTCTCCTTTTAGGAGGTAAATGTGTTCAGTACAGGCAAGAGGAAGAGGCATTGTCCCTCTTTGCTTCCTGGTAAAAAAACTCTCCTAATGAATGCCCTGCCTGGTGGTTGTACTGCTCCAGGAGACACCCTCTTTCCAGGAACATGAAAGCCCTGAGATAGCTTGGACAATGAACACAGAGACTGTGTCAATAAAAAGTCATAATTCGTGTAAAAATGCAGACAGTCTGAAAAAGAACAATTGGATCAGCAAATTAGTGGCAAATCCTTATTTAACTACTTTGACAAGAGGAAACTTTCTAATATATTGGAATAAAAGACATAGCTGTGCTATTCAATCAAATAAATCCAGCATCCCTCCAGCAAATCTCCTTTCTTCATCATCCTGTGAATAACCTGAGTTAGAACAGCTGGATAAGGAACAACTCTGAATTGCAGATGCTGCAATGCAGATTATATTTTATTAAGCTGAAATGAGAGACATAGCAAACTCTCCCAGGGAGTTCAGGAGTTTCCACCCCCCTAGTAATTGCATACTGTACAGGAAATGGAGGTTAAAAAAAATTACAAAAGTCACTCAGGGTATCTCTAATAGCGTCAATGCCTTGAAACAAGTTCTCATCTCAGAAATCCTCTGTAAGAAAGAATCAGGAAAGTCTTTTGGTAGTTCTTGGTATTGGTCAGAGGAAAAGCTCCTGAGCTGCAGGGCAGCCCCCCAGCCCTGTGCAGACTGCACTGACATCTGCATTTCACACTGAACCCCCAGGCCTCCCCCTGCCCAAAGCACCTGCACAGATGTGCTGCTTTCTTCTCTTATCACCACTGCTCTCCCCTGTAGGCACCACCTCCTGAAAAGGGTGACATTTGCTACTCCTGCAAAGCACAACTGAAAGTATTTCATGTTGTTAATCCCACACACAAGCAGACAGAGCATTATCAGAGTGCAGCTTTCATCTCACCGAGGTGATGCAAGATAAAAACTCAGCACTGGCCTGCAACTGGAGCTCCAGGTTGCTCTTGCCCACAGCACATCCCTCTCTGGGAGCACAGCTGTGCTCCAAGCTTCCCTCCAGCCACCTGGGCTCCAACTGCATCTTAAAGGGAGAGCAATGCTTCTCCTCCTCCTTCCTCTCCTTTCCTAATGAATACTATTAAAAAAAAATAAAAATCCAAGTCTGTGCTGTTAGCTCTTGAGAATAAGGTTGTTTTGGCAGTTGCAAGTCATGACAGTCGCTATAAAAGGGAAGCTTTATACTCAGATTATGCTCTGTGAGGTAATTCTCTAAAAAACTTGGAGTACTTGGAGAGTTTCATCCATAGCAGTGCCAGATTGATCAGTTTCCTCTCTTGAGTGGAGAGAGAGAGAGGATTATCTGGGAAGCAGAACACTTAATTTTTTGTTTTCTTCAGTGACTGAGTCATTAACAGGTGTATGGTCGAGGACCAGAAGGTTCTGTACCATGTTCTTATTTCTTCTAACTGCCTATCATCTTCTTCAGATTGGCCATTCGCTTCATGCACCTTAAAAGAGGCATTGTGTACCCCTCAAAAGGAAGGAAATATTTGCTTGCAATTTGCAGATAAGATGCTTTAAATATAGGCTTGACTTAGCCTGTCCAAGTGCAGAAAGCTGAGGCTCTTCAAGGTCTGATATATGGGGTGTACCTGATGGATTGTCCTGGAATTACTTCATGCTTCTGTGGGAAATTAACTCCCTGGTCAGTAGAGTTACCTGGATTTCTTTATGTGTGTCAGTGAAAAAGGGGGTGCTGGATTTCTGTGCATTTCATTTGCTCTATTTTCCAGAATAAACACAAGGTTGAATGTGTTCTACTAAAATGGCCATATTTGAGTTTAAACCATCACAAGCAAAAATCTTGTGGGAGAGGAAAATAAAGCTCTAAGTCATGACATGAACCTCATTGTACTTCCCTTGTGGCTCCATCAGAATAGTAAATTAGTAAATTAGTTGCACTGAAACCACCATGCTACGCAAAATATTTGTTTTAGTACTGTCTTTGTTATGTACCAGCCAAAACTGGTGCAAGATAGAGGCTCTTAGGAAAACTGAATAATGCATAATACATAAATCAGGCAATTTAGGGTACTGGTGGGATTATATTGCTGTAAAAAGTACAGCTATATTAGCTCTTGCAAGACTGGAGTCAAGTAGATGCCCAGGAAAATTTAATTTATGCAAGATTTAGGTAAATTTCAAATTAACATCCTCGAATGTCCTTACATTGATATAAGTCTCTGACTTAGCACTGTCAGTAATATTAATATGCTTCAATAATTATGAGAACAATTATCAACACTTACTTGACTTCTTCCTTTCTGAAAATGTTTGTACAGTTAATAGCAGTGTCATTTACTTAATCTAGAGGGGAATTTGATTCTATGTATGAGGTAACACAAATAGTCAGCAAATTTGTATTCATTAAGTTAAGTTTTAATAAAAGATCACATTTGGAGTTTGGCTGTACAATGGAATGTGTCAAACCAGGAAATACAACCTCTAAAACACATGGCTATCCAAGATTGATAAATGGGCAAGACAGGAATGAAGTGGCTCTGTGCTAATAAATGCAAATCTATGCAGACCAAATGTGGAAAAGAAGGTGTTTGAAAGGCACCAGACTCAATTGGTTTATGTCATGGGATCTCAAGAGATCGAGTTATATAAAAGGCAATATAACAAATGCTCAGATTTGTAATTTTATGCTTCAAGAAAATAACTGAAGCACTTTTATTGACACATTTGAAGCAAGATGCATAAGAAATAAAAATTCTACAGTGTGCACTGTGTTTCCATCTTTACTTTTAATAAATTTAATTTTAAATTATAGGTAATTATTAGATACCAATATGTAGCCTGTAGCTTTACATAGTTTCTCAGAAACTATTTATTTCTCAGAACTTATTCTTTTCTTGCTGCTATTTCAGTTGTTAATATTCAACAAACAATAAAAGGGCATTAAATTTATATCACTGCTTCAGTGAAGGCTTTCTGTCAGTATCAACTGGCTCATTTAAGAACTTGGAGTTTTTATGCTTCTTTGACATGCAGCCAACAACCAAATTCCCTGGCTCTCGTGTCCTCTTGGAGTGCTGCAAAAGGCTGAGAGCACATTAAGTTGAAAAGAACTCTCAGAATGCTACAAGGACAGGCCACTGTCACATCTGACAAATCCTGCCTCCAATCCAAAGAGTCACATCTGATGGAGAGCAATGGGCCAAATGCACCAAAATCATTTGTTGCACTGAGATGTTTCACGTATTTAAAATCATGTAACAAAAGCAAAGGCGCAGAGCTGTGGGCTGGGACCTGCTGACTCTTGTGTCAGCCAGATGTTTGCTGCTGGCCCTGTCTGTCTCGGCTGAATGGATCAGTCTGGCATGTGGGGAAGGGAGGAAATGGTTGACATCAGTGAAACCTTGCCTGTAGTAGGCTGCTGGCTATCTTTCCCATCTGAGGCTGCTCATCCTTTCAGAAAAGCTGGCAGGAGTTGCTGGTTTGTCCTGAGAGCAGGGTCTGGAACAGCCCCAAGCTGTGTGAGGAGCAGTTGTCCTGCTCTCCCTCCTGAGCCAGAGGAAGATTACAGCCCGTGCAGACCATGACCCCGAGCATGGCCCTGGCTCTGCCTGTCCCTGCCCACGCAGGATGCTCCTGCTGACAGATGATTTACAGGGCAGGGGGGGAGCAGGGATGGAGCTCCCTGCCAGGTGGGAAGAGCTCAGCGCTGCACGGAAGGGCCAGGGAATGTCCCCTCCAGCAGCCAAGGCATGCAGAGCTGACACTGCACATGGTTGGGGTGGTATCTGCCAGGCAGGGTGGATGTCACCAGATTCCAGAGTGTCCTCACATCTCAGAGTTTCTGTGCATTCCTGGGGGAGGGCTGGTTACCCTGCATAGACTGACTGCAGGTGGGGGTGCAGGGTTATATCCATCTTTGGGTGACTTTCACCCCCAGAGACATCCTTCCCATCGTGGGAGCTTTAGGAGCAGAGAAGGGCTTTTCTACAGTCAGGCAGCACAGAGAAGTTAACTAGTGTTGAATTCAGAAAGGCTGTGAGCTGTGCCTGAAGACAAGGCAGAGATCAGGGCACAGTTTCTGAGGAAGGCCAAATGGTTGGACCAGGAGATCAGAAATAATAATGAGGTGACATCTTAGGCTGGGTGTGCAGTGCAAGGTGTGCTACAACCAGTGATATATGCAGAGATGTTAAGATCAAGGGGAACAAGGAAGGAGAAAACTGAGTTTAGAATTCTTAGCCATCCTAGTCCAAAACCAGGAGTAGTTGGACAAAGAGACTGACAGGGGCTTGAGGAAGGCAGGCACTGGCACAAGATCTTGATTCACACCTTTTTCATCATCTCTGTGCTGCTTGGTTTTATTTGTTCCGTGTTGTGTTCTGCTCAATGAAGTCTTTTGTTCTGCCTGAAAGTCTTGGTCTATGTTGTCATTTTCTTTGTGAAAGATGCTCCATGCCTTGGATTGTTCTCTCTGCCCTGACTGTGCCTGCTCCAGGCTGTCCTGCCTGAGGTGGGCCCAAGCAACAGGTCATATCCAGGATATGAATGAACCATGGGTGTACAAAGGGACATGGGAAGGTTTTCAGCTCAGTTTCTTACTCTTCATGAAATTCCACCTGCTGTTTGTCTGTTGCTGCTCCCCAAGCTGGTAGCTTTTATAGAACCCATTATTTCAAAGCACCACTATTGCTTAGTGATAGCCAGAGTCCTTCACTGCATGGATAAAATCAGGACTTTTTTTTACTTTGTGCATCACTTTACACTTTCAAATACTTGAGTTTCATATGCCATTTTATGACAGATTATAATACTGTCGTGTAATTCTCCATGGCTGACTTCAGCTTTTACTTCACTGAAAACTGCATATCATGAGGAAATCTCATCTCACTCTCCACTTCTCCAAGACACTCGTGAACACGTTGGACACCACCAGCTCCAGTGCAGATTCTTGTGGAACTCTGCAGTCTCCTGGGGCAAAGGAATCCTACCCTGTTTATTAGGAAGTTTTTTATGAATGTGAACACCTACCATGTTTTTTATCCCATTTGAACTTAAAGCTCAGAGAGAGAAAAATTTATCATGAGCTCTTTGGGAATATGAGTAAGGTGCCTATATCTGTGCTTGTTTATCTTTTCAGGGAAAATCTCTATTTCTAACATTTCTAAATTCTAGCAGTCCATTAGCCATTCCAATCTCCTGGGTCCTGCTTGAGCTTATTTTGATAAATGTGCATTTTCTGTTCCCTTGACATGATGTATTTAGATATTCCTGTAGTCTTCATATACTAGAATTTCTGTTTTACCTTTTGATTTTAATTTTCTTTTAACAAGAAAGAACTCTAGTTAAAGCACTGCTGTGATGGATGTTCTCCTTCTACAAGCAGCAACATGGTACAGGTGTTAATGTTCCCTTTAGGAACATTTTGATCCAGGTGCTCAGCAACAGCTAAAGAATTGTTTCTGCTCTTGTGTATTTTCTGACCAACTGCTTTGTGAGTTTTTTTGGGGCAGGGATGTTTGGGGTTTTTATTATAGTAATATTTACAGGAAAACTTGGAAATGTAACTAGACTTTTAAGATGATGTTCAACATGGGTCCTGAAAAACTGGGTGAGAAAATAATCTCGGTTAGACCTTGATTTTTTTTAAATTTTATTTTTATTTAGGAGAATAAAATCTTGAAATTATCTTGAAAAGCCCAACACAATGATCTTATGTGAAACAAAATTATTAACTTTCATGTCAAGAAGTTGCTTCTTGAAGATAAAATTGAAGGTGATCTTGGTATCAACTTTTTTATTAAAAGTTTGTGAGATGTAATACTTTGTTAAGAATTTGTTTGCTTGAGAGAGGATCAGCTGAGCCACCCCATGTGCAGGCTGGTGGCTCTGTCTGTGTCCCAGCAGTGTCACTGAGCAGCCCCTGGGCTGATGTGTGCCTTGGGTCCATCCCATCTGGGGTGATTTTCTTCCCAAAGCTGGGAAGTGTTAACTTACTGCTCTGTTTGAGCTAGAACCCATGCTGCCTTGGTTTGTACAAAGATACTTTTCCTGTGTGAAACAGACATAATACAATTCATGTACCTCACTTGGGTTTAGATTTTTCTCTCCACATTTATTTCCCAAGGCTCTGCAGTCACATTCCCCAGTTCTTGGCTGAACTGGTGCTCTGCTGGTTTGAGGTTGGGCAGGTGGCTCCTCTCCTTTTGATGGTGTTTGAGGAGAAAGGTTGATTAGTTCTTCTCTCATCTACAACCTTTTGAATGTAGCCTGAGAGAAAAGTGGTTGAGTCAGTGTAAAATCCTCTCTGCAAAGTGCCTCACGTTGTGTGGAAGGGGACACGTTCCTCAGGAGTGACAGAACACTGGGACAGACATCACCACAACACAGAGTCCATCGTGGTGCAAGAGCTGCTTCTCCCTTCCTAGTGAATCAATCAAGTGATGGATGTGATCCAAAGATTTTATATCTATCAGCTTGCCTATGAGCCACAGTCCTGACAAAAGCAGCATTGTAGCATCCTCTGGAAGAGCAGAAATTCCTTCTTTTCCCTGATAGTTCCATTTTACATAACCCAAAAAAAGTCCAGAAAACCTTACAGTAAAGGCCCTCTAGAAATAAGGGATTCCTTTATCAAAGTGATTTCCAGAATTATTTTTAGTCACAGGAGAATGGGAGAATTCAAAGCCATGAATGGAACCACAATCAGCAGCAGTGCCTGTCCTGGCCACTGCACAACTGGAGCGGGTGCTCAGTTGAGCCCCTCCTCACAAACTAATCCAAAATAACAATGTTTCAAAAGATTTGGGGGAAGAATCCCTTTTCAGATAATTAATGCAAAGTAGTAAAAAAAAAGAAAATCCTTTTTCTTCAGGAGTGCCATCCCATCCCCCTCCAGAAAGCCACAGTCTGACATCTGCTACTGCTGCTGCTCTGCCTGTTATTATTTGTCTTAGAGCCTCTGCCCATTCTTTTGCTTCTACAGCTGCTGCTGGTGTTTCCTCTTGGTGCTTCCTGCCTGCCTGGCCTGAATTCCATCTGACACCCTCCTGGCCCTCTGGCTTTCTGCCCAGCTGGTTAAGAGCTGGCATCCAGTTGACTGCAACGCTTATTTCTGCAGTAGGAACATGAAATAATATTTGGGTTTCATTTTCTTTTGAGAAGCTCTTCAAGACTCTTTCATGAAGGTAATGTATTATTTTTTCACGCTGACCCTTTGATCCCCAGAGGATCTTGAACCCATGTGAGAATTGCCAGTGTCTGTAAGGTCTGCAGGGAAACTTGGGGCCAATTTCCTGCTGCAAAAACCTTGAGGAGCTGGCTTGGGTGGGGAAGGGGGTGGAATTGGCACTTTTGTCTTTCTGTTCAGCAAGACAAGATGACTGTACAGCCTTGCCCTGGCAGCATCCCTGATATCTCTGCTTTCTGTAGATACTTTCCAGTAGAGGGGAGAAAAATCCAAGGAGGAATTCAGGCTATGCCTTCTCTCCTGTTCTTTCACCTCAGTGCCTCTCTGGAAGCCCAGAGAAGGAGTGGTTCATGGTGAGTCCTCCTTCCCAGGGCCCTGGGAGATGCTTCCTTCAGCCTTCAGGAGAAGAGGGAGTGCTTGTCTGGGCCCTTTCATCAACAAAGATAATAGCTAAGAACTGGAGAAGAGGCAAGTAACTGAAATTGCAGAACCTTCTCCTTTGTCACTTTAAATTTCTCACATTTAATGAACTTCATAATATAGTGCTGAGTTTAACTATATTAAGGACAGCACAGCCAAGGTATTTTGGCTTTTGAGAACTGACAGATGAGAACCTGGCCTCTGGAAGATGAGACATTTGAAAGAGTCCACAGCTTATGGCAGCAGCTTATCAGCAATATCCCCACATGGCTTGTTGATATGAGGTTTTTCTGGTTTTATTAGATCACCTAGGAAATATTCCTATCTTCTGTACTAGCACTGGTCCCTGCCAACATCCTGAAGGGTGGGGAACCTGGTGACCTGATTATTTGGAAAAGACAACTTTTTTTTCCTGTCCTGAAGTTACCAGCTGTATTCTATTAATGACCAAAGTAGACTTCTGATGTAATATTATCTTTTCAGCTGTGAAATAGCACCTATCCCATGTAGACTTTTTGAATTTGGAAGCAAAATAAATCCTTACTTAGCTACACTGTGAGTAGCCTGATGCTGACTTGTGCACAGAGTGGCTAAAGAGAAACATTACATCTCCAATCTGATGTTCCCACTTGTCTGTCATCTAGATGTGGAGCATTTTTTTGCACTGGGTAAGTGTAAGATGTTATCCTGGGAGATAATACTGTGCAGGCTAGTAATCACTTTTTTATGGATGCAAGTATTTCCAGAACAACAGCACGTCCAGTACAGAGAATACCAGGGAAAAGTTCATCTGAAATGAGCACAAGGAGTGACATTCTAATGGGTGCATGGAGCTGTGCCCCACCAAATAATGGCCAAAGACATACCTTCTAACCCAGAAACTGAAGACCCAGAAATTACATGGAAATACCAGTAAATTAAAAAGAGAAAAGCTGTTTTCACCTCCCTTTCTCCTGAAGTTAGTTAGTTAGTTAGCTCTGTTGAAGGAGCTGAAGGCAGGAAGAGACACAGATCTGAAATCCCAGGTTCTGTAAAGAAGCAGTTTCCAGGTGGAGGGATCAGCCTGTTCGGAGGCACAAGGTTTGTTTCTTGCAGCTGGCCTTGAGTGATTATTTCTCAGTGTTTTGCTGTCATGCTGCCCACATCACAGTTAAGCAGCACCAAAAACATTCTCAGGGCAAGAAAACTAATGAATGTGGAAAAATAAGTTTGAATTTATGAGACAAAAATTTGTAACCTGTAAAGCATTTCGTCTTCATGTTATTTTACAATGTAGTGGGGAAGAGCAAGAATAATCTTTTGCCAAAAAAACCCTAATTTTTAAGAGAATCAAGCTGCTGAGCACTGTCATGTCTTATATTCCTTAAATCTGTATTTTCCATACTCAGATTTCTATCAGAATATAAGATGAATACTATGAAAAAAATCTCCAGCTTTTAAGAACGTTGAGTAAAAGCCTGAAAACACAGGATATGGGTAACAGTGCACTGCAGTCCTGCAGAGAGGCTTGTGGTGAACTTCCACCAGAACATTCCTTGGTGACTCCTGCTCCTCCATTTGGGGTGTTCTGGGTACTGCCAGGGACTTCAGAGATGGGTGCTATGCAGGAAATTCTATTACCTCTCCCAAAAAGCAAGAACGAGTATAGGAGGGGTTAATTTTGACTTCTTAGTTCATTCTTAGATGGTATCTTGGGAGTGTGCTTGACAATCTTGACTTGACACCTGTATATATATATTTATTTTTATTGGAACATAGAATTACATTGGATTTTAAGTGATTCCATTTGGTTTGTAAAATGATATTTTGTTTACATTGGTTCTTCTGGTTTGTTTTCAAAATGTTGTTACAGTGAGCTCTTAAATATTTTAATTAGCAGCACATTAAAAAATACTGTTTTCCGGGAATTAAGTCATTTAGAGCTAGTTAAGGCCCTTCTGTATCACTTTAACCTGAATCTAGGCTGCTAATCCTGTTGAATAACAAAAACAGTGAATTTCCCTCCCTGGTTGTAGACTCAGGCAGATGCTGGCGAGTGAAGTGCACCTTGAATGTCACTCAAGGGAAGAAAATTAGAAAATTGGAATTTTTTTATGTATCTCTGAGACATAAATTAATTCCACTAATATCGGTTATGTAGTCTAGTGGAATGTCTGAAATTCCTGGGGTATCTGCTTCTGTTTCATGTGATATTTCTGGTGATGTCCAATAAAACACTCTCAGAATGTTCCTCCAAGCTGAAAAATGCTTTTTGTTTTCCCATACTTGTAAACATTTGAGTTCCTTGGTATTATTTCACGGCTTATCATGTCATGTATTAAGAAAAAAAAAAAAAATCCCAAAGCCATTAAATCTCTTCTCATTGCTTTTATTGAGGGTCTGTCAGATCTTTGGGGGCCACACAGGTACCTCAATGTGTAAAGTGCATCATTTGCAGCAATGTCTGCAGGTGTGACCATTCAGAAACCCAAGCATACAAAACATAAATATGTACATTGTCCATACAGCTGGGCTTTGGTCTGGCCACACTGGTGCTGCCTTCCCTTGGATAGGGATGGGTTCTTCCTCCCATTTTCCCTTCTCCATGGTTCCCCTCACTGTTGTTCTCCCTGATGTCAGTGCAGGTTTAGACCCTCCATCCAAACCTGTGCTTTTTTTCGTTGGGTTTTAGGGTTTTTTGCTG
>VZTT01066415.1:0-19236 GCA_013400855.1 Buphagus erythrorhynchus
TGTCCAAACACTCCTTGAGCTCAAGGGCTTTGTTGTTGTAGTATTTTTTAAGTTACTTTTAAATGCATGAGCTATTTTTAGCTCTGCTAAATGAAAAATAGGGGCAAATGTCCCAACAAAAAATATGGAGAACAGCAGTGACTTTCAGGAACACAGCCTGTTGTTCCTTGAGCTATAACTTTGTTTTGAAGAGCAAAAGAAGGATTTTTGTGAGGTGATTGCTTTCCAGGACCTCTCCTGCAGCTCTGAATGAGTTGGTCCCTTTTCCTCTGAAGCATATTTAGTGGAGAGAAGGGGTCCAGCTTTTGCTGATAGCGATTTACCAGACAGCACCTGAGATGTCTGAGCAAACCAGTGATCCAGTGACCAGTGCCAGTGATCCAGTGAACATGTCACATTCCAGGCCATGTGTTTTGCCTGCTTTGCTGCTGTGTCCAAGCTCTGTTATGTCCATGGGTACCCACCCATGATGCTTCTAATCCATTCAATGCATCTGTTTCTAGGTGAACCTGCTCCTGCAGAAGTTGTTTCTCCAGCAAGAAGCCTTATCACAAACAACTGGACAGCACATCTGTCCCTTGCAGTGCTGGTGAGTGCCCAGAGTTTGGAAAGGAGCAGAGCACAGACCCACACCTCCACATCTCCCTCTTCTCCTCCCAGACTGGTAAGTCGGGTCTTTTTTCTGGGGCAAAAGACCTACATTTAACTTTCTCAGTGTGCTTCTTGAACTTTCTCATGTCAAATCAAAACTTTCCTTGCAGCTTGACATGACAAAATGCCTTGTCCCTGAGAGGATTCCTGTATATTTCACAGAACAGCTCCCTGCTGTACACTTTCCCTCCATAAAGAAAAGGAATCTTGGTGTTTCTCATCTGCCTAGATATCCATTTGCATGACATTTGTGGGAATATTGTCATCTTCACACCTCTGTCATAGAACGGGCACACCTGGCAAGTTCCTGCCTTATGTTGGGGCAGTCTGACACACAGGCACACTGAAGTGGTGGAAAATGGGACAAAAACCCTCAAAATATCCTGCTGCTTTTTTTATTTGATTGTTTGTTTGGGGTTTTTTTTGGTATTTTTTTGGTTAGGTTTTTTCGTTTTTTTTACATATTCTTTTAGAACTGATTTTAAAGGCCTGGGCTAGTTTTCTGTAATTGAGGGTTTTTTCTTAAGAATGAGGACATAGGAAGCTCTGAAGGAAAATGGGTGTGCTCTCTTTAGCTCCTTTTCCTAATCCTCAAATAAATTTCCTTTCTGTCTTCCTCCTTTCAGTGGAACTGCGGATTTCATGTAAAGATGTTTTGCAGAGAATGTGCATGGATATGAATTAGTTACTCACCCTCTATGTTGGACTTGGTGATCTTGGAGTTCTTTTCCAATCTTAATGATTCTATGATTCTATCTGACCTGCAAATTATTATTGCAGCTCACAGAACACACCGTACTGAACAGGTACTGAGTATTCCACTATATTTAAAATGAAGAGAGAGGAAATGGAGGAAGATGAAGGGTAGAAAGAAAGACAACAGCTTGATTATCTGCTCTCCTCTAAAACTCTCTAGAATTGGAAGTAAGGCACAGATGGCTACTCTTTCATTTATATTCCCTTGTAAACTGAAATGTGTTTTATGGTTTGTTTAGTTGGTCCTTTATAAACTGTGTATCTGCTCTGTCTTTTTTTTTTTTTCTTTTTTCATCTGACTTGTAGTCCCCAGTAAAATGTGAACTCCCCATTTTAAACCACGTAAACCACGTGCATACACGTGAAACAGCTTTATGGAAAGCAGCTACTGTAGTGCCTCTGTGTCTGCAATTGCAACCACCCTTCATACCATTCTGATGTTATGCAGTGGTGTCTTATTTTCTAACTGTGAGCAGAGAACCAAAAACGAGGCCAAGATTGTTAAATGCTTACTGAGAACAATGGATTCTGGTTTTCAACTCTTTGTAAGAATGCAGTTGATATTCTCAACATTTTCACTGATGACAAACAGAAGGATGGATTTTATGCTTTTTTGTAATTGCCATTTTCTGAAATTCTTGCTTCCTGTTCACAGAACCAAGCAATGCTTTGGATTGGAAGGGACCTTAAAGCTCATCCAGTTCCACTCCTGGCCTTGGCCAGGGACACCTTCCATTAGATCAGGTCACTCCAAGGCTTGTCCAGCCTGGCCTTGGACACTTCCAGGGTTGTGACTTCCAGGCTCAATTCATACAATGTGTTTGTATTCCTTCACCACAACAGGCAAATCCCTGCCCCTCTGAGGCTCAGGGCTGTAATTCTGCTCTTTGCCTTGCTGATCTCTCTTACCCCCTGAAGTACCCCAGTCCCTGCAGACAGGGCTGCCTCCAACCCTCTCATTTTCAGCCAGCTCTTCCCTGTGTTTGTGTAGGGGGTCCAAAAGATCATCTCTCCTGGCTGGTTTATTCATTTGCTCCATCAGGAACCTGCCCTCAAACCATTCCAGAAACCTCTTGTGGTGGTCCTGTGGCTCTAAGGATTTCTCCAAGAGTCTGAAGTACACTTCATCCACCTCCTCTTCTTCATCAGGTGGTCTCCAGCAGAATCCTACTACAAATTCCCTGTGCTGGACCATCTTCCCAAAACAGACTTGGCTGACTCCAAGGCATCTCTGGAAATCTTGCCCAGGATAAGACATCTATTAAAGGAACTTATATATATATATTAAAGAAAAGAAAAGAAACTTATTTTTCTGGATTAGCCCAGTTTATGCACGTGAGCAACAGCCCCCACTGAGACTGACATTCTCAAAGTGTGGTAAGATGAGGCACAAAGGGCAATCTTTCTGAAGAAAAAAAAAACAAATATTCATTTGATACCATATTTTAGCAGCATTTCCTGGGATTGAGGCCATTAAAGCCAACTGCTCCAGGATGTTTAGAGAGTGCCCATGAACACACAAGTACAATCTGAGGCTTTGCATACTTTTTCCTATTTTAATATCCCAGTATTAACTTTTCAGTCCCCTGTGCTCTTGCAGCTCTTATTTACTTAGCATCCAGTTTTTATACACAGCTTTTGTGTGCTTGCAAATGGTTGCTTGCTAACACATAAGGAAAGACTGTCTGGAGTTTCCAGAATTTTATTTTAAACAGTCCCAAGGTTTTCCCAATCCTACAGCAGTTTTGAAGCTCTGCCAGGCGCAGGCCTGTATCTGTAGCCTTGTGTTTTTTTGCTAGAGCTCAAGATCCTTAGGGGATGAAGATATCCCAGGGACTCTGTGCTGTGTAGATATGGTGGTGAGAGAGCCTGATTCTCCATGAGTTCTAATAATCTTCCTGAAATGGTTGTTTAGACCCCACTAGTGTGGAGGCCCTTGCTCTAATATTTAGCTCCCATCTGCTCAAGATTTCCCTTCTCAAAATGGGTTTGAGGACATCAGCTTAAAGAAACAGAAGGGATGGTCCTGTGCCAAGGGTCTTTAGAGTAATTAAGGCCATAATTATGAACTTATTTTAGAAGTACCTTCAGTTCCTCAGTCCAAGCTTATTGTCTAGAGTCAGCTTTTCCATGGTGGGTCAGCATCTTCTGGAGCTGATCCCTTCTGGAAGGGCAAAATCCCAGAGCATTTCTGGGTCTGTTCACTATCATGGAGGGGGTGGTAGAGCCATCTCAGGCATTTTGATGCCATGGAAAGGGTGGGTGCCCAGGGCTCTCCCAGAAGTGCCAGGCAGCACCAACACAAGATGTGAACATAACAAGCAAATTATTTAGGTTTAGGTTGGATATCAGGAAAGGGTTCTTGCCCCAGAGGGTGGTGGGGCACTGACCAGGCTAGCCAGGGAATTGGCCCAAGGCTGCCAGAGCTCCAGGATCGTTTGGACAATGCTCTCAGGGATGCACAGATTTGGATTGTTGGGGTGTCTGTGCAGGGCTGGGAGCTGGACTGGATAATCCCTGTGGGTCCCTTCCTGCTTGGGGGATTCTTTGACTCTATGAAAAATAGGCAGACAGAGAAAAGAGACAGAGTGGGGAAAGGACGAACTGAAACCCTTTCTCCCTGAATACTTCCCCTTTTACCAGTTTCCCAATCTGTGCTTTTTGATGCTTTCCCCTTTTGCAGCACATTTTTTTCCAGGCAGCCAGTCAAGATGGTTGAGTCCCAAAACTTGTTGACTCATGGAAAAGAACCTTTGCATAGTGAAGCAACTGCATTCCTGCTCCCTGGCAGTGCAGGACCTCAGAGTTATGGCTGATGCCTCCGTGGTCTGGAGCACATGCTGGATATCCAAGATATCCAGGATATCTCTGTAGCCATCTGTAGTTTTGCAGCCCTAGGTAGGGAGGGAAAAGAGTTAAAACACACGGTGTGTGTCTTTGGGGCTTCGTGGTACAATACAGCGAGAGCAGAATGACCCAGCTGCATGTGTTTTGTTTTCTTGTCACCAGAGAAACGAGAAGGAAAAACTTGCAGTGGTGTTTCCATGAAATTAAGGGAAAAAAACCCACACAGTTTATAGAGGAAACCTCATCCCCCTCCCTAGCCTTTTACTGGTGATGATTCAAATAAAAAAAAGTACATTTTTTAAACTTAGTCACATCCCATCCCACCCCACCCATGGTCCTTAATGCCATGTACAAATCTAGGAAAGAAATTTCATTTTTGTTCCTATCTAAACATTTTCTGGAGCCTGGAGGTGCAGTCTACAGCACCACCCCCCCAATCCCCCCTGCTCCCCACCCCCACCCAAAATGACTACTCTGGCTAAGGTTACAAATAAAATAGAGACTTTCTCTTTTAGATTTCAGCTAACTGCATGAATAATATTCCCTCAAGACATACTTGTTATATTGAACCATAAATCTGTGGGGGACACTTTTGCAATGACTAATGGGTATAAATAGAAAGGAAAGGAATTAATTATTGCCTTATCCTGGGAAAAGAGGGGGCTGAAATGGAGCAGATAGGGAAAAAAAGGCTTTTTTACCCCTGAATCTGGGGGTATATCAATGTGGGCTGCTGCGCTGGAAGGGAGCTGGGCCTGGTTTCAGTGACTTTCCTCAGGACGTGGCCTGGCAAGGCCTTCTGGGGGCCAGTAATTGAGCTGATTTATTAGAAATGCTAATTGTGTCTTTTATCCCAGCTTTGTCTCTGCAACCACGATATTCTTCCCTCGGGTCTTAAATGAGTGTTTCCAGCATTAGCCCTTGTATGGAGCTGAATCCTTGCGGCAGATTATGTCTAATTCCCATTTCAATAGGACTTGTAAAGAGGAATTAGAAAGGATATGTGAAAAAAACCTAACACTGAAACCAATGAGAGGTTTTGCTGGCTGTAGGGACCTGTTATTCAGGTCCTAAAAGAAAATCTGTGACTTCAATGTTGCAACTTGCTACTAAAAATATTCATCAAGAGAAAGCATTAGACTGAGGTTTTCGAAAACCCCTAATCCTTACCTCCCTTCAGGAGGTAGGGGGAGTCTCAGGAATGAGCTCCTGCATTGGTAGGGAGCTGTGTCTGCTCACTCACTTCCATTCCCCCAAAACTCTCTGGAAGACCAGTGCAGTCCTGAAGCAATGGATTCTGTTGTTACCCCTTTCATGACCTCACTACGCGGCCAAAGTTTTCAAGGTTAAATTTGCAATCATAATAATTTGCAAAATAACTTGAAATCCCAAATTTTTGCAGCTGATTCAAGTCTTGCTAACAGTGTATGTCACAGGCACACACACAGAGGTCCCTCAGAACCGGAGTGAGACCCCTGAAATCTGTGTCCACCTCAATCATCCACTCAGGAAGCAAAATTGCAACTTGTCTCCAGCTCTCCTTGGCCTGGCTTTATGTGCTGAGCCCTACAGGACTTGCTTCCCTCCACCGAGGTGGAGGCTGCTGGAAGCTTCCCTGCTCTCCAGACATCCCTGTTTGGAGAGGGTTGTGGGCAGCCTCCCAGCTGCTGTTCCTGGGGTTGCTGAGCTTTTCCACTGCTCCATGGCTGCTGCTCCTCACGTATTTGATGTGGATCCAGGGAACTCTGTGCAGCCCTTCAGCTCAGCTCCCGGGTCATGTACAGCAGGGTGTTGCTTGTGCTTTTGGCACAACTCTTAATACCTCCCCCTCCCTTACACACATGCTGGAATTCTTGCTCTAACACAAAACAAGGCCCTCGTCCCATTTGTGGCTCTCTTTATGCTAAAGAAATTTAGAATTCCATAATGAATTGTCCTCCTGGCCAAATACAACACGGGAATAAAAAATTCCCCTCTCCCATCACGTGAACTGGGAAGAAAAACAGTATTTACACCAAATGTCATAAAAGTTTGAACAGGAGTTCGGGCATGTAAGAAATGCAATATAATTAGATACATAATCAGTGTTAAGGCAAAGATTCTTATCTGAGCTGGTTTCAATCGTGTTACTGCAAAGCAACACCAAAAAACCCCACAAACACTAAACTCCAACAAAAACCCCCAAAACAAAACAAAACAAAACAAAACAAAACAAAACAAAACAAAAATTCTTTATTAAATAGGTATTCCCCTGAGACAAAGTAAGTATTCTGCAGAGTGAGTTAGGAGAGCTAAATTCTATCCTTCCTTGGATTCCTTTCTGATGGTACCTTAAATCAAGTCAAGAGGTCAGGGTCACAAAGACATTAAAATATTTTTGCCAGAGATTCAACATCCTCTTTTACCACAGTAAGAGAAAGTCTGTGCACTTAACTGGAGCACTAACACGAGCTCAATCTCCATGAAATCATTTGGATCTTGCACACAATAAATAATATCTTATGTTTATGCTTGTTCTCCTCAAGGCTGCTAGCTGAACTGGAATGCTTATCTGCAGTCCAAAGAGGCTTGAGATTTTCCAGCTTCAGTGTGCAATAAACAAAATGAAGAGTGAGGAGGGGAAGTGCAGGCATGTACTCACTGGCTTCCACATACACTTCCTTTACATGCATTTTTTTTACAAACAGTCCTTTTACCTACTGTTCTTCTTTTACCTGCAGCTCTTATTTTTATGTACAGTTCTTCTACCTACACTTCTTTACCCTCCCTTCTGTCCCTTCTCCGTCCAGGCTCTGGCAGACTCTATCTACAAAGATAAAAATGCGAAGAGAGACACAGAAATGAGCAAGAAATAATGCATTACTCATTTTTAAAATAATTGTCTTCTTGGGCATAGAAGCTAGAGTTTTGTTTTACATTGAGTTTTCCCCTGGATCACTCTAAAGAGTCCCAAAAGTGTTGGCGTTACCCACTTGAGTGCCTCTTCAGACAGCAGCAAAACTGCTGTCACTGAATTAAAAATGTGCTCTGCCATGAAGTCATGAAGTAAAAAAATTTTTGCCTCTCCTAAACCTGTGGTAGTGGTTGTGGCAGGTTCACCTGCTCACAGGAGAAGCTTCAAGGTTTAACAGCTGAATTTGTGTGAGCTCAGGCCAACATGAGGATCCCCAAGGGCAGCCCATGTTTGCCTTTGCATACCTCACTGCCTCCAAGGGAGAGCTCATGGCTGGTCTGCTCAGCACATCTCTGTCAGACACAAAAGAGAAAAGGTGAGTTTGTGACTGAGATACCATCCAGCAGCCTCCACCCTCAGGGAGGCATGAGGACAAGCACAGTGAGAAAGGATGCTGGAGCAGCAATGGGGGAAGGACATGCAGGAGCCACTGGAAGCCCTGTGGGGAAATCAGCCTCCCACATCCCTTCTGGGGAATCCAGATAATTGAAGGCTGTAGGAGTGCTTGATAGAAAACCCCAGACCAGGGATGATTAAGCTCTCCAGGCCTCTCATCAAGAACACATGAATCCCATTGAGAGACCACAGTGGACAGACACCTCCTTGGAGGAGGACTGAGGGCTGGCAGGAGGACGTAGTAACTGGGTTTGGTACAGCCTCTGTCCTGATTTGCCTCTGGGAGCAAACAGCAAGCTTACTTTCAGTCCAAGCTTTTGCTCTTGAAATCTTTGGGAAGAGGTGTGGGAGCACAGGAGGTGATAGGTCTATCTTTGTCCCTCAGCAGCATTGGGAGTGGATGCTGCAGCCAACTAGAAAATCCATGGCTGGAGCACACCAGAAATGCCAGCAAAGATCAAATGGGTTTGCTGCCTTGGAGCTGCTGACACCTATGAGCAGCCCCAGTCTCAGTTTCAAGAGCACTGTGTGACTTAAGGGACCTCTGTCAGAGCTGGGAGTTGCTTTCATGCAGCCCTAAGTCCACATTTCAGAAGAATATGTATTTAAGAGCTGCTGTTCAGATATGTGTTTGTATCATTCCTTCATGACAAAGTCATTTATCATCATCATCACATCTTTAACAGATACACTCCACAGGTGCTACCTTTCCTCATGGACAGTTTGAGTGGGACATGATAACTCCCTCACCCTACAAAACACCAAAAGTTAAGAAAGCATTCCAAGTTTAAACACATATAGGAGACAATCTCCACTCTGTGCCCCTATGGAAGTCTTATAATAACCTCCATCCTTTCCCTGTGTAGAACAGACACATCCCAAAACACATCCATCACTTGAATATTCATCTATTGCAGTCTCCATGCCCTGTTACTCCATGGGGCTGCCCCTCAGAACAGCACAATTGACCCACTGCTCCACATATCCCTCCACTTGTCCCTCCAAAAGATTTTCTGCCCTGCACAGGACACTCTGTGTCTCAGCAGCCTGTTCTCATGAGCCATCGCCTGCATCTCACCCACTCCCAGCTCCCCATTTCTCTGTGCTAAGTGTTGGGGTTCCCCTCTAGGTGGTGGTGGGGTCACTCTCCTCTCTCTGGGGGCAGTTGCAGTGCTGCCTCCCAACCAGGATTCCCCACTAGTGCCCCATCAGCAGCTCCTTGGAGCCCCTAAATCTCCAGTTGGACTTTCCATCCCTGTGAGATGGTCCCAGATCCAAGCCATCAGGAAAGCACTTGGCATAGGACCCATCCCAGTGCGGCTCCTGATCTGGGGGGAGCGCTTTGGGGTCTCACTCCTTTATGAGCTCCTGTTCTTCTCCCTGTTTGGGTGGAGAAAGGACTGGGTAGGACTCATGATTTTGGAAAGGGATAACTTGGGGATTAGGGATGAGAGTGAGGGATTCTACACTGTGATGGGGTGGTTTTAAGTGGCTCTGATCTTCTTTTCTTGAATCCTTGTCATAACAAGAGCTGTAGACAGGACTTCCCTCAGCAGGTCCCAACAATAACACCTTGTTTGTTCTTCCCACGGCGACTCCCTGTTCAGAAGAGCTGAATGCTTTGATTGTGGAGGAATCAGCTCTGGCAGAGATTAGGCCTTTTTGGCTGGAAAAATTGATGCTCTTTTTGCAGAAGGTTCCTCCAGAATTCCCGTGTTTCTACAGAATATCCAGAACCCAGCCAAAGGTTTGAAAGGAAACAATTCACACATGGTGAGGTTTTCTGTAACCTGAGGAGGCTGTCAGGTCAGTGCTCCCATCTTAGCACCCTATCTGTAAAAAAAGGTAGGCAGGGAGGGGAGTCCCACTCCAGCTGCAGTCACCTCTTTCACACACTAAATTTCCACAAAAATACATGGAGCAGGAGCAGAAAGTACAGGATTTTTAGTGCCTTGCTGAAATCTAGCTTTAATGAAAGGTAAGTTATTTTTCCCATCTGGTGCCTTGGGTGAGGAAAATTATTTTGGGTTTTTTCTCAGTTGTTATCAGGCTACTGATCCATGTTCTCCATATGGGCAGGACATGGAGAATTGGCACAAGACAAGTCACAAGATGGGGTGCAGCATCCCAGTGCCGTTCCCCCAGAGGCTCCAGCTCTAGGCACGGCAATAAGCTCACAGCAGGCAATAAGCTCACATCCCTTTTCCAGCTTGGGTCGTGACTCTGCTTTATCTGCCCTAAAGCTCTTCATAAGCCAGGAATACTTTTTTCCATTGGCTTGCTGGAGCAGAGTGCAGCATAAACCTGCACATCTGTAACGCCTGGAGAGAGCCTGGATCCCACATGTTGAGTCCGTGTGACCAGATCCTCTCTTCCCAGAGGCCAGCAAGGAGCACTCAGGAGCTATTCAGGATGGGCACAGACCCGAGGGTCTCCAGCATCTGCTGTCATGGCCACTCCTTCTCCTGAGTCCCTGGCAGGACCAGGCATGACACCCAGCTGCTTGCAGGGACAACCAGGTCACATGGCTGCAGCTTTCTCCTTCTCAGCTTATCTGAGCCCTGGGCAAGGAAAATATTGACAACCACAATGACATCTGTGCTCCTGCCACCAGACAGGCACAGCACCCGCCTCTGGCCAAATGATCCCATAAGGAATCCCTGGAGCATCCTGGGTGGCATGTTCCTGTGAGAGAGGCTTCAAATGTAAGATATGAATATACACAGATGGTTTCTCCTGATGTAAACCCACAGCTTCTCCCTTTTGGAGGCTTTCCAGCTGTGTGACCATTGGAGGCAAAGGGAAATAAAAAATCCCAGCCATAAATGGAAACACTTGTAAGGGATGGGGTCAGACCAGCTGCCAAGTCACAGTTACTGCAGGATGACTAAGCAGCAGAGTCGGCACAAGATCCTGCCCTTTCTGTAACTGCTGCTCTTTCACACAGACAAAAACCATGCAGATGCTCGCTGCCACCCCTCTGCTATTCCCAGAAACATCTTGGTGACCAGAAACACAAAGACACTAGGAAACAGTAAGCAAGGGGGTGCCCAGCTCCTGAAGTCTGGCTCTGGGTGCTCTGAAGCAGGGGTGGTCCCAAATCCAGCAGGATTACCTAAGAAGTCAGGGGCCATTTCTAAGCTTATAAAGATTAACCCGTACTTTCCAAGTCCTTTCTCAGTCAAGGTGATGTACTCAAGAGGGGAGAAGATCCCTCTATAATTTTCCTTTGCCTTGTGTAGTGCCTTGGGACTGCAGAGTGAAACCCTGAAGCCCTCTGAAACCTCGACTAAGCCAGGACTCTGCAGGGAGGACTTTCTGTTGCCTCTGGTGACATGGGGACCAGCAGAGTCACAGCTAAATGGTCGAGGCCGGCAGGCACCATCCAGTCCAAAGCTGTGGCTCGAGCAGCGTCGGCCAGAACAGGATGTCCAGAACAGTGTCCAGGGTTTTGAGCATCTCCACAGATAAAGAGCACACAACATCTCTGGGCAACTAGGTCCAGTGTCTGACCAGCCTTACTCTAAAAAAATACAGTGTTTCCTTGTGCTCAGGTGGAATTTCCTGTGTTTCAGTTCATGCCTGTTACCTCTGGTCCTGTTAAAATCACTTGATTATGACATTTCTCTTAAGGTATCAGTAAAAGCTATCAGGCTCTGATTCATGAAGTGATTAACATTTAAAACTACATTTCAGACATTTTAATAGAACTCAAGGGTCTTTTTGGAGGATCTTGATGCAAATTTCCTGGAAAAAAAAGTGCACTGCAATAAATCTATTTTTACTGATGTAGCACATATGTCCTATCTAGCGTTGAACAAGAAGTCATTAACTTTAATGCAGCAAAAACTGTGTTTGGGGGGTCAACTGAGCTCTTCAGTTTCAGTTTCAAAACTGCACAGTGAACATGTGCTTCTAATATGGCTATCAAAGTCATGGGACTGAAAACAAACTGGAGACAAAATGGTCACAGGCTTGATTCAACTATGCAAGCTTATGAAAAATAGCATTAAAATCATAGAGTCAGAGAATCTCAGAATGGTTTGGGTTGGGAGGGTCTTTAAAGTTCATCTCATTCCCACCCCCTGCCATGGGCAGGGACATCTCCTACTATCCCAGGATGCTCCAAGCCCAGTCCAGCCTGGCCCTGAACACTTCCAGGGATCCAGGGGCAGCCACAGCTTCTCTGGGCACCCTGTGCCAGGGCCTCCCCACCCTCTGAGTAAAGAATTCCAAATATTTTTTCCTAACACATATCACTCTGTAAGAGCTGAAGGGTGGTGTGAACTCTTGGGATCCTAAGGAACCATTCACTTCTGAAACAGCCACCAGGGACCCCTTAAAAACTGGTGACTTGTATGGACAAGTTTGTCACCCTCTGACCTGTCTGATACAGCTCTGGACAATTTTACTCCAGACATGTTCACTTCTTGGCCCTGCTTTTACAGAATCTTTGCATACATGAATCGAAGGAAACAGTCTTGGTCTTGGGTAAACTGCTAATTTCTTTGTTTTGAAGCACCCCTCCAACAAAATATGTCCCAAAATATTTTTCCAGCTCTTGTCTTTACCTAACAACCCACCAGACATCGCAAACAAAAAGTCAAATATCTTTGTCAACTACCTCGTTTAAAGTACGTGAGACAGATCCTGGGATGTGGCAATGCCTGGTTTATGCCATGGTTGACTCACCATTCAGTCATGGAGCATCTACCATCAGAGTGGTTTATGGCCATGTCTTACCACATCCATAAGGGGCTTCCCAGGCCCTGCAAAAAAACATACAATGTGAAACTGAGGAACCCTGAATTCACAGGAGATCCCAAATCCCCCAGTGACAATGAGGAGAGGAACCACTCAATTTGTGTTTGATAGAATCACAGAGTCACAGAACCACAGAATATCCTGAACTGGAAGGGACCCACAAGGATCATTGAGTTTAATCCCTGGCCCTGCAGAGGCACCCCAACAATCCCAGCCTCTGCCTGAGAGCATTGTCCAAACATTCCTTGGGCTCTGGCAGCCTTGGGGCTGTGCCCATTCCCTGGGGAGCCTGGGCAGTGCCCCAGCAGCCCTGGGAGAGGAACCTTATCCTGATCTCCAGCCTAAACCTCTGCAGACACAGCTCTAGCTGTTCCCTCAGTCCTGTCACTGATCACAGAGATGGGTGCTGTCCCTCCACTGCCCCTCATGAGGAAGCTGCAGATGCCAGCAAGGTCTCCCCTCAGTCTCCTCTTCTCCAGCTGAACAAACCAAGTGACCTCAGGTGCTCCTCAGTCAGCTTCCCCTTCCCGTTCCCCATGTTGGAGTCCCTCTTTGAACATTCCCCAGCAGCTGTGAGGCCCAGGGGAATGGTGCAGAGGGAAACCTGTCCAAGGTCAGCCTGTTTCTGCCTAGCAGTAAATGGCACTTCCAGCAGGACCCTGCAGCCCCTCGAGGCACATCCTGGGCTGCTGTGGGGATGGCTGGTTTCAGGCACAGTAATCTGCCACATGTTCTCATTTCCCCTGCATGCCAGACCAGACCCCCTTTGACACACTTTTCAAAGGAGCTGTGGAGCTCCAGATGGGGCTCATCCCTCGGCTGTGTCCTGTTCAGTACGTGCCCAGTGCTTCTGGCTCTTGGAGCCAGGAAAAACTGTAGCATGCAGCTCATGGCCCGGGATTTATCCTGGACAGCCTTGCTCCAGAAAAGCAACATGCTGGGTTTACAAGTTGCCCTGAAAAATCTCAAGGACTTCAAGCCCTATGGAAAATACTGTGTATAACTGTGTTTGGCTCTCACGTTAACCAAAACATAATGTTGTGTGCAGGGATAATTTTACTACCTATGGTGCTATCAGAAATCCAGAGAAATAATCCAGGCCAAACTTCCCATTTATGCAGAAGTAAGAATGACTCAGATGAAAGAGCAAACAATGTTGTGACTCCTGAGGGTCTGGATTCTTTGGGGGCAAGAGAGGGATTTGCAGGGATTTCAGAAGTTATAGACAAGCACTCATGTTTATGAAGGTTTGAATTGCTTTCTAAAGCCAAGCCAGGAATTAAACAGCAACCAGGCTCTGACACATACACCTTCCCCCCTGCTTTTGGAGCACTGAAAATGGTGGGGCATAGGTTATTCCTGCTGATTCCCGCCCTGCTCACTTTCTCTTAAGCCATGAAAAATGCTACTTGAGGGGAATGGGATTTGGTTGTGAGGACAGAAGAAAAGAAAGACAGAGAAAGACTGAAGGGAGCAACATTAGACTCATATTTAAGGATCTTTAGGGTCTTGTTACACCAGGCCTGTGCCACGAGGAGAAGCCTCCTTCCAAAATGGCGTCCTCAGGCCCACACTATGTGTGGTCTGTCCTGCCACTGCTTCAGGCCAGGCCTGGGGCACAAGCAGAGAAGGCAAAGGGAGCTTCTATAGAATGCAAATAGAATATAGAATTGCAAATATAGAATGCAAAATTTTTAGCTACAGGACATGTCTTGAAACCTTGGCTGNCTCAAAGGCTGGGATTAGAAGGGACCTTAAAGCTCATCTTGTTCCAACCTCCCGTGACATAAGCAGGGACACCTTCCACTAGACCAGGTTGCTCCAAGCCACATCCAACCCCTTCCAGGAAGGCCACATCTGAGGGATGTGGGCACCATGAGGTCTGCCAGGCTGTCTCTCCTCCTGAGCTTGATTCTGCAGAAGGATGCTATTTATTTCCCCTTGTCAAGCCTCACTTGGGCTCGCCTCTGACTGAGAGCTCTGAGGCTCATATTTTCCAGGATAACAGGTCAGATTTCAGCTTCAAAAATGATTTGCTGCTGGCTGGCAGAAGCTTGAGGATAATTCCAGCTGTGTTCTACTGATCCACATGTAAAACAGAGGTTGCCTTCCTCAAAAGTTGTTTCAAAGCTGCCCGTGCACAAACAATTTGTGACTTAATCCCTTCCCAGTCTCCAGGACAACTGTGCAAAACAAATTGTCTTGGGGTTTTTCTAGCCGGAAGTCTAGTTTAGGTTTTTAATCTGCTCCATGGAATGGCTTTTCCATGTCCCAACACCACCTTTATGATGGGTAGAGGTCTCAATATTAGGGAACAAGCCTTTGGACTTTCTGCCACAGCCTGACCTTGTTCTCCTGCAGGCTTCTGACACCTAAAACAAGAACTGAGTGTCAGGTCGTAAGACAAAAAAGAAAGAACAAGTAAGAAACCTCAGCTGATAAGTAACTCCACAAGGGAAGGAGGAACATGACCTCTGTGTGGGGTAAAACATGCCATAAAGGTAGAAAATGGGCTTAATGACCTCCTCATGCCTTATTCTTGGTGACTAAAGAAACTGGAGATGGATGAGGCAGCATCTTTTATGTGGCCACTAGATTACAGAAAAAAAATATACTTAGGCAGAGGCTGAAGTCTGTGGCTGTACCAAGACTGCTACAGCTTTGTGCAGTCAAATCAGATGATGTTGTAGCAACAGATGGCCCTTGAAGTTTCTTGCATGGCTTTTCCCCTCTAGGAAATTCATCTCAAGAAACAGTTTATCTCCCAAGACCTTTAGAGGCATCCAGAACAAGGAAGAAGAATTATTTACATCCCATCCCTGGAAGTGTTAAAGCGTTGTCCAGGGGCTTGGAGCAACCTGGTCTATTAGGAGGTGTCCCTGCCCAGAGCAAAGGTTTGGAACAAAATAATTTCTAGGGTCCCTTCCAACCCAAACTCTCCTATGATTCTATAAAGTGCCATAACCAAAAGTGAAAAAAAAAGACAAAAAAATTCTCCAGATGTAAGTGGTAAAGGGTAGGAAGGGTCTGCTTTGCCTCCAGCTTCTGCTATTTATTTCCATTTTCCCTTATTAATATATTACCATCAATAAGAGACACCCCAGCTGCATTCTTGTCTGGTTCAGCAGCTTGGATGTTAAACGCCAACATTTTCACAGGGATGACAAAGCTGAGAAGTGTTTCCTGCTGGTGTCTGCAGAGGTGGATGGGACCAGGAGCTCTGCTCTGCTGAGGCTGCAGGCAGGTGGAAGGGCTGCAGCAATACTTCAGGGGAATAAGTCATTCCATGCATTCCTGATCCTCAGTGGAAGGACATGTCACTGCTGCAGCGTGCTCCTGGGAACACCTCTGTAGTTTCTGTGTATGGCAGGGATGCCCACACCTGTAAGAAACTAAAAGAAACAAGAAAAATAAGGAAATAGAAATGAAACAGTGCCCCTTGCTCTGTTCAGAAGTACGTCTCACCTTCCTGGTGAGGCCCACCTGGCTGCAGTCCCTCTCCTGCCATACATCCTCCAGAATCTCTGCTGATACAATATACATTTTTTGTGGAAAAGCAGACACTGTGGATCCAGCCTGAACTTCCTAAAACAATGAGGAGAAAATTTGATGAGCAAAACCCTGGTAGAGCATCTGTGTTTGCCTGTGGGCTTAGCTATGGACAACCAGGGAAGGCACTGTTAAGTGTAGATATAAAAAATAAATTGTTTGTCTAATTAAAGTCTTCTCAGCCTAGCCAGACCATAACAACTTATTTAGTCTCATTATTACATAGGTTCCTAAAATCTAAGTGACCTAATTATGGATGGGAATTAGCAAAAACTAAAATTCTTACGTGCAAGTCTCCCAGAGCTGCGCCATGCTTTGGAGATGCTCTGTCATCCCATGCAATCTTATGGGAGGCCATCATTTCTAAATCCTTTACCTGGAGATGGAGAATGATGATGATGGTAGTGTGTGCTGGGGACAGGGAGGGAATGGTCTTCCTCCATGGCATTGAGTTTGCTGAGAATTAATTCTGCGTGTCAACCCCATATTTCCTTATTTCTTAATAGGTTACAGTCTTTTCTCTACTGTTTGTCCACAATTCTTTCTCCTTATGAAGTGTTACTTATTTTAAGGGGAAAAGCCATGCAATTGGACTAAATAATGCATACCCTAAACTAAAGCATGCTTGGGAATACAAGCTAAAGCAAGCCCCAAACCACAGAGGAGCAGGAGGCATTTGAACACTCAGTTATTTGGCTGTCACAGCTAGGAGAGGCAAGGCAATGGATCGCTCCTTGGGAAAGTCGTAGGCACAGGAAAGGCTCTTAAATACGCGGTTTGAAATCATCCCAGAGCAACTGGGTATATGTTTTAGGATTCCTACCACACTGGTAGAGCAATTTCAGCAATCCAGTCCTTCCCCAGCCATCACCTTCCCATGAAGGGCTGTGAATCAGCATTGCCTCAAACGAAGAGCATTTAGGCAGAGGAAAACAGAGAAATGTGGCCCAAATTCTGCTGTTGTTACATAAACCCCCTCGCTGAACATCTGGAGAACATCTGAAGTCTAACAAAGCAGGCCCGCAGGCAGAGGCATTTTTGACCTTCCCTGTAATGGAAGCACAAAAATTGAGACTGAAAAGAGGGCAGTGAATATCACCAGAAATGGGAGACAAATTAAGTCCAGCATGTTGGGGCCAGCTTTGTCCCAGACATCTGACAGGGCTTCCACAGTCCTACCTGAGCAGTGCACAAGTGTGGAGAGACAGGGCAACACTGCTAAATACAAGGTGCATAAATACAGGGCACTTCTGAAAAATTCCTGCTGGTCCCTGTCTCCTGGGAAAGCCAGCTTGCCACCCGGTTCTGGCTAAAATTGTGTTTCTTCTGGGCAAATTGGAATTTAAAGGGAACATTTAGATTTTTCTCAAAATGACATGGTGAAATGATGGGGAAAACTGACAAACACTCCGGAACTGAGGCTCAGAATCTGACATTTTTTGCTGGTTTGGGATCTTCTTTCCCTTTCTGCAGAGGGAAAATGCTAGGGCATGGTTAGGAGTGGAGGAGGAAAATTAACAGAAGCGGGAAAGATCCCTCCTGCCACCTACCTTTATTTTTCCAGCAAAAAGCTGTAAACTAGCCCAAAGACAGGGAGATCTTTCCCTGGCTGCCTTTTGCATCCCTGCATTGGATATGTCCCAGGTGGGATGTGAGGAGAAACATATAGCAGGGAGTGTGCAGAAGCCCCCTTTTCCACCCCTTTCTGCTGGCAGCAACCCATCCTGCAGGCTGGGCATTCTTAGCCACAAATGTGTAGCCCAAGGGCTTGTCCCTATCATGTTCCTCCATGCCTGACTCATGCCAATGACTGTGGCAAGCCATTAATAGGTATTCTTGAGCTGTAACAAAAACCGCTTTTCTTAGGGCAAATATGAAGGTATTTTTTTCTGACTTTCCACGGAGAGGAGGTAAGGAGATCTGACACAAACAGCTGCCACCCACAGAGCCCCCCCAGAGCTGCTCCTCAGACTTGCCAGCTGTGAGTGAGGTGTCCCCAGTGCTGCAGGGAGCCCAACACACATCTCCACAGAGATGAAGGCAGCATGACTAAGAGGAGGACATAAGACAATGTTCTGTTGAATGTCCCCACTGTCTGGGGAACAAGTGACTTTGCTTGAATCCATAGTGAAAAGCTGTGACAAGCCCTGGGGCACAGAGGCATGGGCCTAGGAGTTTCCCCAAGGATCTTTTAGAGATATCTTAGGATATAAAATCAAGACCTAGGAGGGAAGAAGTCAAGTCGGACAAACACCCAAAGAGACTGTGGAAAACAATTTATTTGACAAATTTCCAAAGTGGACAATTTTAGTAAAACACAGGCATAAAATAAAACTAACTGGCACAATGGGGTTTTGGATACAAAGTAAAGAGTTTGGGGTGCCGATACCTGGCAGTTGCTGTTGGTTTCTCTGAAGTGCATGAATTCATAGCAAGAGCACCAAGAGAAGTGCTGAAACAAAATCTCACCCAGTCAGACCACATTTTCATTGTGGTCCTGGAAATAACTGTGTAAACACCAAGGGCCCACATCACCCACATAAATGATAGCACCTTTGTCAATATATCTGTAGAGTGTGAGTCAAAGACCCTGGGAGATGATGGCAGCCTTTCCCTTGACTTCACTGGACTGAGGATGAGGCCTTAATTCAATGTATAGTGGAGTTAGTGGGTTTCCCTAGGGCCCAGGTGCCTAACTCCAAGGTGGTCCTATAGAAACAGTACTCTAAGAGAGCTCGCTGGGAAAAAGTCAGCTCGGCTCTTTAAAAATAAAAAATTAAAAAAAAATAATAAAAAAAAATCCCACTAACTGGGCTCAGAGGGATTTTCCAGAATGGAGCTTGAACCATAAAACAAGTCATCAGGTTATTCATGAGGTTCCTGGTTTCACTGTAGGACCATGAGATCAGTAAGTGAAGGAGTGCAGTTATGTAGCTTCTTTTGGGTTTCCCCCCTCCCCAAAGGCTGCTGCCCATCTTTCCTTTGGTTGTTGTCCAGCCTCCCTGCCCTGAATGGGAGCGTCAATGCCGAGGGATGCTCCACCACCCACCTCTACCCCAGCCCTGGGAAGTGAGTGTCCCATGCCCCGGTCCTAGAGGCCAGAGATGCTTGCACACAGCTTGGGTAGTGCAGTCCAGCCCTCCCTCCTCCCCAGGCAAGGGAGAGATGAGCCTAACTTGCCAGCTGTGACAATGATCCCCTCTTAAAGCTTGCTGAGGAATGAATATTTCACTTGAAGCACAGCATTAGGTTAGGATCATCATGAGCTGGCAAGTGCTCAACTGATGTGTGAAAGCAAGAAGGAAATTAAAAAAAAAAAA